>APFE030959981.1:159089-172334 GCA_000404065.3 Pinus taeda
CACATAGGAAATAGTTAAGTTCAACTTGGTCTAGTATAGAGTTAGGTATAGAGTTAGGTAAAGTGTGTTTCTTTACCGTTGCACATTTTGTAACTTACAATCCGACGGTCACGATATGTAGTGATCCGACGGTTCATTCTCTCCTCGGTATTACCGACACTTGATCCGTGGCTTGACACCCGATTGCTCCATGAATTCTATTTAAAGCGCATGGAGGGTCATTTGTAGGTTAACCGTGCATGAGAGAAGCTTATGTAAATTTTCATTCTTTTATTAATAAATTGCCTGTAGTAGCCACGTTGCGCAGGCCGTGGACTGTTTCCCTCTCTGAGGGTTTTAACCACGTCAAAATACTGGTGTATTGATCTGTGATCTGTTTGTGAGCGGTGTCCTTTTGGTGTTCTGTCTGAGGAACTTACCCTGTTAATTCCTACAATTTCAATGTACAAAGAATAATTTTGTCATTCTTAAATAGTAGATGGAAGATATATTTCATGGCATCAAAACTTTATTTGCAATAAAACTTTCAATATCTTTAGTCATTTGTGTCCTTGACCTACCATATTGTAGGGTTTTCATTTGAATTTATCAAGAAAACCTTATAACTTCTAAGCTTGAAGAGGGGCCCAACCTTTCTTTCGAACTCAATATATTTGAGCCAACTAAGTGACCTTAAAGGATCATCTTTAGATACTGCAGGGCTAATTTCGAGTCTTCTTCAATTCGACAATTTGATATTTTGGGCTTAGATAAACTTACAATAACTTCTTCCTTTGTTTCCAAATAATTATCATGATTCTTAAGAGACATTTAAATGTATTTTTCATTGTAAGCAAGCTTTCTTAAAAGGTATACTTCAATTATATTTGTAGAAATCATTTGCAACGTAGGGTTTATGACATAGTAATATTTTTCAAAGAAAGCATCTGTTCAATACTTCAATTTTAGAAAAGGTCACAAGCTTTCCTTATCTGGTTGTGATTTGATCCATAGCTTGCATATTAGAGGTGCCATTATTCTAAAGTATTAGCTTTACGGTTCTTCTTGTTAGTCTGAATGCCCATGACTAATTCAACACTATGTAGCATCAATTCTTCCTTTAGGCATGAACTAATCATTTGATTCATAAGGATACTTCAGGCTGATATATCAGTCCAAACTAAGACATTTTCTCAATGCCTTCCAAAATTTCAAAAAGGATGACTTTGCTAGCATTTTCATAGTGACATATTTAAGATCCTTATGAGATTAAGGGACTCGATTCCAGACCTTCAAGGATCATTGTTGTAGATGGCTTTTTATAGTGGAATGATGGAAATATGATCACAAGATTATGCTAGGACCATTTCTTGTAGACAAGGTATGATCCAATGAACCATTATCCTTATGAGACTTTGATCAAATAACAAAAGTAGTACACATTGAAAAATGAACCAAAATCTTAACCTTTCAATTGCCTAAAGTATTCTTTGAGGAAAATTACTCATCATATAATTATTGAGACCACTTATTTTACCTTCTATCATAAGCCATGATACCTTTGAGATGAAGATATATTTTGACTTTTTTCAAACAATCTTATCTCTAAGTAATTAGTGTACATATTTTTTTTCTTTTTGAAAATTTACAACCCTAGTGAAACATGGCTATTCACCTCTTTGGGATATAATATAAAATATATGTCCATTGTAGAAATTCATTGTAGATTCAAACTGCTTATGTGATTTTCTAAAACAAAAGACTCGAATCTACTTTACTCATTAGCATAAACAATTAAACGATCCCAAGATCACGAAACATACAAGAGAAACAATTCAATCAACACATTACAGAGTGATAAGCTAGGAAAAACCACAGCTAAAAACCCCTGCTATTTGTATATTGCATTAGTTACAAAATATGAGAAGATTACAACACTTTGCTCAAACCTGAGCAACCTCTGCACTATCTCTATCTATCTCACAGCTTCCTAGACAAGCCCAGGCCAATACTTAACCAATTTTCTTCTTGCCGAAGTCCCTATTTCCTTGTGTTGTTTCCTTGGGAATTAGCCACTATTAATTAGGGAAACTCCTCAATTGGAATTGTGAAATCCTCATAGTCCTTCCTCTGACTGCATACACCGCCTGTACAATTTGGATGATTATACAACTGATAGTACATTGTCCCTGAACTCCAATCTCAACTGTGTAACTCTTAGATCTGACATGCATGAGTTATTTATGATTGAATCATGAGTTAACTGGTTGAACACATGAAGCAACACCGCACTATCTAACCTCCTACTATTTCCTCCATTAGTTGGAACTAGTTTAATTGATCACTTTAACTTAGCTAAATTGAAATAATTAATTAAAACTACAAATATATTCAACCAGGGCTCTTATAATGTAGGAGACACTTTACATGACTCATGTTAGACCCTCAACTCCAATAAGGTGCACCAACTAAGTCAATTTAACTTAGTTAACTCGTACAAGTTGTCTTGTGATGTGGAATTACAATTTTATTCCTAATTTAATTCAAGGAAAAAGTTAATCAAGATTTTCTTGTTTCATTTTCAACACTCCCTCTCAACAAGAAAGGGATTACCAGAGACCCCAATCTTGCCTCTATGGAACTTGAATTTTCCTCTTGAAAGTTCCTTAGTCAATATATTTGCATCTTGTTACTCTGTAGGAATGTACTCCAACAACATGATTCTCCTCTACACATAATCTCATAGATGGTGATACTAGATGTCGATATGCTTGGACCGATCATGAAAAATTGGATTCTTGGAGAGTTTGATACAACTTTGATTGTCATAGTAGATTACTGTAGGATCCATCTGCTAACCAAATAACCCAATAAGGATCATCCTCATCCAGCTAGATTCAAAAGCTTCTTGACTACTATCCATGTACTCTGCTTCTACCAAAATAAGTGCAACTGATATATGCCTCATGTTGTACCAAGAAACTACTATCGAACCAATACTAAAGATTCTCCCTCATGTGCTCTTCCTATTAGATGGACTCCCTACCCAATCTGCATTTGTGAAGCCTTGAATCTTCACTCCCTCTATCGGTCTGTAGCAAAGACAAAATTGAGTGGTGCCTTTGAGGTATCTCAACACATGTTTAGTTTCCTTCCAATAGAGTTTGGTTGGCTTAACCATTTCTTGACTAAGATGGTTAACTATAGAACATATGTCTAGTCGTGTGTTCACCAAATACATAAGTGAACCCATAAGTTACATGTAAATAGTCACACTCTACTACTTCACCTAAAGTAACATCTTCCTCCCTTTAATTCCCTTATAAAGGAGTCTCCATGGGTTTGCTTCTCTTCATGTGGAACTACTTTAGTAGATCGTTGGCATACTTGCCATGAGAGACAAACAATTGCTCATCTCCTTTCCATACTTCCATACCAAGGAAATAATGCATGAGCCCCAAGTCCTTTATCTTGAATTCTCTTGCAATATCCTATTTGCAAGATTTGACCATCTTCTCATCACCTATTAGAATTAAATCATTGGCATATAATACTATAATCAAGAATTTACCTTCAACCACAATATGGTAAAGGTTCTCATCTTCTTCACTTTTGGTGAAGCCCAACCTAGTGAAATAGTTTCCAATCCTCATGTACCAAGCACAGGGTGCTTGTTTCAATCCATACAACACTCACTTGAGTCTGCACACATGTGGATATGTGTTGAAGGTCTCAAATTCTTCCACATTCTCAATGTACACCTCTTCCTCAATCACTCCATTGAGGAATGATGTCTTCACATCCATGTAATGTATCTTCCATCCCATTTGCACTAAATGTGCTAGAATAGATCTGATTGAAGAGTACCTTGCTATTGGAGAAAATGTCTCCTCATAATAAATTCCCTCCATCCGAGAGAACCCTTTCGCCACAAATATAGCCTTGTGTTTCTCCACACTCCCATTTTTTGCTTGCTTTACCTTGTAAAGTCATCTGGAACTCAGCGTTGACTTGTCTGCTAGTCTTGGGACCACTTCCCAAACAAATTTTCTAAAAATGGAGTCATACTCCTCTACCATGGCATCAACCCATATTGGTTGTTGCACTACTTCCTCGAATGAGGATGGCTCAATCTGTACACTCTCGCTCATCAGATCCATGTAGCCAGTGTACCAATATGGTGACCTCCTCTGCCTGTGTGTGATGTGGGTGTTCCCACATTCTCTCTAGAATCATGCATCAATCTGTTAGCCTCTCTCATGAAATTCCTTCCATCTCTAAAAGTCTCTACATGAGTGGGTTGCTTCTATTATTTTCTCCTCTGTATGTGACTTCTCCACATCATCCTAAGGTTCTTCGTTTGGAGCTAAAATCTCCTCATCTCCATGCAACTGAGGCTCCCTCTCAAGGGAACATTTCTTGGCATTTTCTTCATCTAACTTCACATCTCTATGAATCATTTTCATCCTATGAGATGGTAGGTACAACCAATAGTTGTGAGGTGTATTAGTGTACCCCAAAAATATTCCCAACTCAACTGTTGACTCTAGCTTTTTCCTTGCATCCTTCGTAACATGAAAGTAAACTGATGAATCAAAGATCCTAAAATGTGCCACATTTTGTTTCTTACCTAAAAATGATTCTTCTAGTGTACTCATCCCTAGAATCTGATGAGGACTCATGTTCTACACTTATGAAGTTGTGTGGCATGCTTCATCCCATGAGTGAAATGGTAGGCCCTAATCATGTAACATTTCCTGTGCATCTCCCACAATACTTATGTTCTTCCTTTAAGCCACCCCATTTTTTTGTGGGTAATCGAGTGCTATTAACTCTCGTCAAATGGCTTCTGATGCACAAAATTTCTTGAATTCGTTGGACACATATTCTCCACCATTATTGCTCCTAAGAGCCTTCACTTTCTTACTAGTGTCTTTCGCAACAAGTGCTTTAAATTCACAAAATTTAGAAAATGTATGATCTTTCTTTTGTATGAAGAAAATCTAGCACTTACATGAGAAATCATCTAGAAATATTACATAATACCTATGCTTCGCTATGGAGGATATTGAGGATGGTCCACACACATCTGAGTGAACTCTTTCATGGATTACTTGCACTTGATTGTCCTTATCATGAAAGGTGGAGTTGGTGTACTTCCCTAATGTACACCCTTTGCATGTATCTCTCTACTCTATTTCACCCTTGGGAAGTCATGTTGCATGATCTTCAAAGCTCCATGGTGCAAGTGACCCAATATTCTATGCCACAACTCACCGATGTATTAGCTCTACACCTTCTATGCTTTTGTGCTCAATGCTCCACAATATTCTACATCCAATTTGTAGAGGTTCTTCACCCGAACCCTAATTTGCATCACTTTTCCTAAGGCTATATGAAGAAGGAAAGCTTTTCCTTTGCTAAATATCACATCATATCCATGGTCCTCCAACATAGAAACTGAAACCAAATTCTTCTTCAAACCCATAACATACATGACATATTTTAATGTGAGAGGAGAACTAGACTCCTCTGAAGTGACAATATTGGTGTTGGTCATGATATAACTTCCATCATCTCCTAAAAGTGTTAGGCTGATCATATCATCTTCACCAAATTTAACATCAACACTTCCAAGCTCATCTTGACATTAGGTGAACTTGGTCAAGTACTTTGGTATTGTGTCACCCTTCTCCATCTTGATTTTCCTGAGCTTGTCCTTCAGTTCCAACTTCATGTGGTCATTATTGTTTTGAAACAGGTCTATCAAGGCCTTCCACATTGCATATGGAGTCTCCTTACCATGGAGGTTCAAGACAATATGATCTCAAACTCCTTCTTGGATAATCCTTCTTTCCTTTGCGACACATTTTCTCCACTCTTCCAGATCTTGAGAATTGGTTGCTAGAGGCTTAGGAATATATTTTTCTATGAATTCCTTAAGATCGATGTCTTCCAACATTATGGCCATCATGCCCTTCCAAGAAATATAGTTCGAACTACCCTCAAGGGCATATTCGAGTCTCAATCTATAGAACGACATTCTGCTAGCTCTAAAGAATGATACTACAAATTCGATTTCACTTGCAAAACACAAATTCATATTCTCCTCTTCTAGGGTGATTTATGCTTCAGTACCATGTAGAAATTCCTTGTAGATTCAAATTGCTTATGTAATTTTCTAAAGCAAAAGGCTTGAATCTACTCTACTCATCAGTGGAAACAATTAAACGATTGTGAAATCATGAAGCATACAAGAGAAAGAATTCAATCAAAACATTACACAATGATTTCCTAGCGAAAGCCATAGCTAAAAATATTAAATGGCCATAATTATGAGGGGAAATATCTGAAATTTTCTCTCACTGATTGAATGTATTTTCTTCAAAGTTTTGAAAATGTTGTAATATGTTGATAAATAAGAGCATAGGCATGATGAGATTGTAAGGAATGTAATATATAAAATGCCTATGCACTGATAGGCATGTGGATAATGAAATGTTAAATTCACATAGATATTCCATGGTGCACAAAAAGAATGATTGATCATGAATATGGTATGAGAAAATCTTTAGAGTATTAGGATTTCATTAGAAATTTATGATGACTAACCATGGATTGATAAATATATAACTAGGAAAACGTTGATTATATTATTAGAAAGGCTGATGAGGTTTCTACATAGGGTCTTGTGGGGAAAAGGATAGGGATGATAAAGTATTGATGAAGAGGTTGGTGAAGAAGAGTGTGAGAAAAATCCCTAAAATACCAGTTGATTAGGTAACATCCATTAACTAATAGCATGTAAGCATGTATGTTGTGGTATGTTTAAAACATTGAGTTTGAATTACATAAGAATTCCCCTCTTGAAAATATAAAATTCATAATGGTATGAATGCATAAATGGATAGTAAATCAAGAGTTGGAATTGATTAGGTTCTAGGTGACATTAATGGTTAGCTAAGCATTCCAAAGTGCTTGGAATAAATTGTTATTTCTTTATTGATGTCATATGAAAGGGGAAAGCATGTTGTACCTATGAAACATATCATTGAATGGATGAAATTTCTCTTAAGTTATATTATTTTCATATTTCAAGAATGTATAAGAATAACAAAAAGGATGTAGGTAGTCCGTGAGCATGATAATGTGTATGATTTGATGTGCATCGTTGAGGAATTGTTCGAATGAATGGTTGAATGCACAATGTAAATGCATGTTTATGAATTTTACATTTGAAAATGGTTTATTAGAATTGGTACTAACTCATGAAAGTAAGATAATCTCAGAGGTTGTTGCACGTTGCAACCAAGAAAAGTTGTAGGATGATGTTATCATATGTGAATGGATTACCAGGAATACTCGGTTGAGGAGGAAAGATACAAAAGATAAAAATAAATGATAATTACTCTAACATTTATCAAACAAATTTGATTTTTTTCTATAAATTTAATTTCACAGGATTGACATGTTAAGATAATAATGTGGCCTTTTTAAGTAGATATCTTATGTAAAATGATGTGCTAAATCCAGGAAGAAATAACCATCCTGATTTCCAACGACTACTCCGGAAATAGATAAGAGTGCTATGAAATTCTAATAATGCAAATAAAATTCAAAAGGGAGAACCCTTTACCTTCTCCCTATAAAAAAGGAAAATGATCTTGGTATACCCAATATTGAAACAAGTTGTGTACATAAGAGTGCAAGGGGGAGTGACACCTGGGTTGCTATAAGTAGAAGTTTGGTTGTTATGCCATTTTTTTTTAAATAGGTCAAATGGTGAAGTGCCTTCAACTTGAGCATGTTGAGATATTGTTGATATATATTATATTTTTGTTGAATGACTATATATGCAAAGAAATTGAAATGGTTGTTGAATATAATTGTTATAGCAATGTGTGGATTAATTTGACTAATAGTTGATGTATGGATTACATTGTCCATCAGGAGGATGCAAGCTATTCTAGGAATTTGATATTAAAATAACCCTTGATGGAAATAGGATTTGAGGCAAGTGAGTGCCTCCAACCATCAAAATATCCTTAAATAAAACCATTAACTAAACATGCATAGTAATGGAAGCCATGAAAAAATGGAAATTAGCCATACTATAATAATGGGTAAGTTGAAGGAATTGGGTAAGAATTCATTCAAGCTTCGTTTATATTGTTGTTAAAATAATTTCAATGGAATTCATGTATTGCATGAATTCACAAGAAGGGCATCATTAAGGCAGAAAGATACCAATACACATATGATTTGGTATGATAATATAAATATGTATTAGTTTCCCTGCTGGATAGTTGTTAGATAGGTGAGTAGCATGCTGACAAGTTAAATAGGATAATGGTCGATAATATGGAAGAAATATGGGATTTTGAAACTGTGAAGCCCATGAGAATGCAACTTGATCCACCCAAGAGGTTGTGTGTGTGACTCCAAAAAGGGGATGGTTGAAAACTCCTTGAATCACAACAACTTGGGTGAGATTGTGACTGAACCTTGTTTAACTGAGGAGGTCAGTGAAGAAACCTTCAACTTAGTTAGCAGCCTGAAGGAAATTTTGAAATATTGTTGTGATTAAAACACACAAAGCACTAGAAGATATATATGCATTAAGGGACTATGAGAGCAGTGAAGGGCTACTTTTTATTTGTGTTAGCCTAATCTGCCATGTTTTTTATGTGTTAATAGGAATGGGATCAATGCTTAAAGTGTGGAATCTTGAATCTTGTATTTAAAAGAGAGAATGAAAATTAAACAATCAACCTTGACATTTTTATTTATTATCATGATAAGGTTTTAATTGCCATATCATGTTCTGAAAAGGTTAGGATAATTTTGAATGTGTTTTGCAGTGCCATTATTTTCCCTTTATTTTATTGGTATGCAGTTGAATATGATGCAATGATTGACTATGTGATGGTTTTGAAACAAAATTAGTAATGTTCGTAAACGATATATTTAAAGGATTTATTCCAGAGAAACTAGCACATTACGGTTGAATGTAAAATATAGAGTGAAGGTAGAATGTCTTGGGTGTGGCATGAAATGTATGACCATGATGGAGGATGGGAATATTATCACCTATAAATAAAAAAAAAAATCCAAACATTACAATAGGAGTCTTCTAGTTGTGAGATATGGAAAGCTTGGAAAATAAAATTTGTGATTGAAAATTTTGTGATAAATCTCTGGGAATATATATGAATGTGATACAAGTGACTTGATTTATCTATATAGGGTGAATATAAAGTCACTATAAATCAAATTGGTGTAGTTAAATGCTTGAAAGTATTCCATGTGATGCCTCAAAGGGATTTCGTAAATTCCCTAATTGGAATAACTAAAGGTTGAGAGGCAAAGAGCCTGGGAGCAAGGCGAATAAAATGATATTGGACCCTAGGGAAAGAGGATCTTGGTCAAGTACATCTCCCAAGGAAGGGGATTACCTAGACATTGAAATGGTGAGTAACTATTAGGAAGGGGAGACTTGTCACACACTCATTAGATTGAGAGAGTGAATGGGTACATTTGATTACTAGTGAGCTAAACTTGTTATTTGTGGAAGCATGATGAAGAAAAGGATAATCATATAAATAATTATTATAGTAAATTAAAAAGTTTACTCAAATTTGTGATTCAAGAAATTTCTCATGCTTAGAAAAATATTTTAATACACCTTTATGCTAATAATTGTTGTAGGAATGCCATAAGTATGAAAGTGACTAGACCATGAATAAATTTCCATTGATAAAGCAGTGGAAAAGGCAAAGATCATGAATAAAGATGATGATACAAAAGAGAAAGGATGTTGATGTAGTTAAAAGGTAATAGTCCATAGACTATTGTAATGAAAAAATGACACTTGAAATGGTGCAATGTTATTAAAGATGACACTTGAAATGGTGTGAACACTGAGGGAATTTTTCCTTTAAGGGGGAGGGTATTGTAACATCCCCAACACTTCACCCCGTTGACATTTTAATTGCAATTAATTATGTTATCGATCCTTGTATGGGAATGTAAACGTAAATGGCCAAAAGACCCAGAATAATTGCAATTACAATTTAAATACCATCTAATGAAATAGTGTATCCTTGATATGATACAAACCATGAGAAGTAATGAGGAGCAGGATATCCAACAAATAGAAATAGTAGGATTAATGTTTTCTAATGGATTACTGGCTGAGTTAAATGCCCATAATCATCAAGATTTTCAACCTTTCCCCAAGAAAATATCTAATGTGAAGGTGAAACGATAACTACCAGTTGTTGTGAAGGAGTCGGAAGTGGTAGCAATACTATTCAAGGCTATGGGAAATTTACCACTAACCAACATGGGAAAACCTGATGGAAAACCAATCAAGGAAGAAACACAAGGAAACTAACCCATGAAGGACATAAAAAACATAGAAGGGAGAAAAATAAAAAGATACTCACATGTGAGGACAAAGGAAATCCATTTACAGGGACTATGTGTGAATCCAAACTCATCACCCACTATAAATTGGTAGTATCTTATGAAACCATGACTGGTAATTCGATGTTTGGATATTGAACCATAGGGGCTATGGAAGATTGACTTGGATAGAGGGAGACAAAACAATCCCTTAGGTCATAACAAGCCTTTGAACGAGTCAAGGATTAAAATGTGGTATGACAATCCTTTCAACGTGTTCTTGTGAATCATGTTGTTGTTGAAGGAATGAATAAAATCCTTGATTTAAAGAAAAGGGAGACTTAAAGGAAGTATTCTTCTCAAAACATCTAATGAAATATGAAAGAGTTCACTAAAGAAATATGGAGTTGTTGAAGGCTAACTAAAACTTTAAATTGGCCATAATGTACACTAATGAAGACCACTAACTAATGGGAAGGTTTTACGTGGAGGGAATGAGAGGCGTGGAGACCTGAGATGGAGAAAAATAGGCATAGAGGGCTCTTTGACCTCTTGGAAGGAAGTCCTAGTAATTATATCTAAAATGGAGGATTTTTGTTGATGTTATATCTCGATGGAGAACTTTCTGCCATGAAGGGTTTTCTCCACAAATCAAGGCCCTATTGAGAATCTCTCTATGGTCAAGTGTTGCTTAGGAGATAATTTCGGGCTTGACCCTTTATTTTGGGTGAAAGGAATTATGGAGATGGAGCCCCTCAGTGGATTTCTATGAGAATTTAAGGTTTCGATGCCTTGATCTTATCCTCTGCTCATATTTCTTACGTAAGAGATAAGGTCTAGAGCCAATCAAAAGGAGGATTACCAAAATACTAGAACCCAAAGAGAAATCAAAGGAACTTCCTTTGAGACACATTGGTATGGTGCGTTCTAGTCAACAAGTTCTATTTGATGATGAAATATCTATTAGCATAGATGACATTGAAGTATTGAAGAATGAAGACTTATGAAGAATGACATCATGATGAGGTAAAAACTGATGATGTTGTAGTGCAGATGACAGACACATGTCACCCACATTTGGCATTTTTGGCTTGCCAACTAGGAAAATGAGTGACGCATAACACATTTTAGTAGTGCCACATGGCATGGGACATGTCAACATGTTCACTTTGTTGGATGATGATTGGGCATTAGAGATACCAAGTGGCATGCTGAGTTGGCCATTGACCTATCAGCCTATAACGAAATCGTAAAGGTTTGTATCATAAAGTCATTGGTACCTTGGTATTTCATATCGACATATAGAAGGATATTTCCATATCAACATGGTAGCATATTGAAATAATACAAATAGATTTTCATATTGGCACCTCATAGGTGTATAACATTAGATATCAACATATCGAAACATTGTTGTATCAACATATCAACATATCCCAATATTGATAGTATGGGCCACAAGTATATTGGCATATCAAATCATCAGAACTAGGGAGAGTGAACTTTTTATGGAAATAATGATATGGAAAGGCTCTAATATGCCAGGTGGGTAGAGGATGCGAACAAGTGTGGGTGTGATGTTTGGCCAAGGATTGCCACATGTTAGCAACATGGATTGTATGGATGTTTTTGTGGTATTTAAAGAGGTAAATATTAAAATGGGTGTAATTTTGTGCTTTGAGCTCAAAATTGGATGCAATTTATATTTTTGGAAATGTATCAACTAGTAGAAGGTCATGATGGTATCAAAATTGTGATTTGAGATGATGGAAGAAAGAGAAGATTTTATAAACCCATATTCATAATAAGCCTTGAAGGTTGGGTCTAACTACACACCATATCCCTAATGTAATGTTAGGGATTTAGGTGTGCTACACCATAGTATACCCACTCATATGTATCTCCACTTTGAAGGGTTATTGCTAGTTTAGTAATGTAAGAGTTAATGCTTGAGGAATTTTCCTCTTGAAATCCTCAAAGGTCTTGTTAAAATTGGCAACCAGGGAAAAACGTCATGTGGGTCATCTTATTCATGGCTGATAATATTTTTATTAGATTTCTCTCGTCGAGAGGTGTAGGATTGATATAAATATCATCTGATTCCGATAAGTATTCATGGAGATATGAATTTATTTTGATTATGGAATTATTATCAAGCCGACCTACAACTCATGTAGGCTCAGAAGCCCAACAGTCGTATCTATTCACCCACCAACGTTGTGTATAAATATAAGAGGACTTTTCCTCATTTGGACTCACTCATCTCATCACATCTCTCTCTCTCTATTGCGCAGATATGAGTCTCTTTTCTACTGCATTGAAATGGGTCTCTCTCTCTCACACATGTGAAGCCGGAAGCTGCTGAATTTGAAGCTGCAACTGCAGAAGTAAAGATTGACTTGCGTGGCTTAGAAGATCTCCTCTTTGGAACTGTGCTGTAGGTTCATCTGAACCTCCTCTGAAAGCCGCAACTTCTGGTGGTGGAATGAAGTCAATCCGATGAACGGTTTGCAAGATATCGACTGCCATAGTTTGAAGCCGGAAACTGCTGAAATTGAAGCTGCAACTGCAGAAGTAAAGATTGACCTGCCTGGCCTAGAAGATCTCCTCACCTGAACTGCAATGTAGGTTCATCTGACCCTCCTCTGGAAGCCGAAACTTTTGGTGGTGGAATCAAGTCAATCCGACGGTCGGTTTGTGAGATATTGTCTGCCCTAGTTTGATAATGAAGCTGCTAACGCTGATGCTGCTGATCTAGGGTTTGCTACTGCTGATATGAATCAGATTCATTGTACTATTTCTCTCTGCTAAATTATTGAAGATAAAAGAAGATTTGATCAAAGGGTTTCCCCACACATT
>APFE030959988.1:0-11752 GCA_000404065.3 Pinus taeda
TGAATCCCTTTCAACAGAAGAATGAACACTGAACATGAAATTTTCCCACAGGCAGAGAAATAAAATTGAATTCTACTTTAACTAACTTAGAAAATTTCAATGGAAATGAATATGAAATGAGCTATGAAACATAACAAGATCCAATGAAACATAAGAGACACATTTGCTACACTCACAACCACATGCTCATGAACCAGAGCCGCTGCCTTTCATTAATTCTCTGTCAAAATATACAATGAAGAACTGAGTTTCTCTCCCACAGTCTCCCAGAAATTACAACCCTCCTTTTGCAAATGGTTTTGCATACAATAAATAGAATATTCCATTCAGAAATAGAATGACGCACAGTTGGGGAGTTTTTCAAATCATCACAAAACGAAAATGAAAAGCCAACCATCAATGACAGGTGGAGTGTTACAAAAATGACAAATTGCTTGGGTGACTGCTTGCCTTCCTTTGCCACTTGGATAGGAGCCTACCTTTGGTGAAAATACTTTTTAAACATTGCCTTAGTTGCCGAAAAAAAATATAGTGTAAATTAGCAGGTCCACTTGGAGAAAGTCGCGAATCGAAATGTCGCGGAGCGGAAGTGATTTTGGCCTTTGGGTCCCTGTGCGTCACGCCAAAAGCGATATGCACCACGCCACTTTGGAGGTGATTTTGGGGTACCTACTAGAGTCCAAATTGTACCCAAGTGTGCTTGTTGGAAATCCCTTCCTATCTACTTTCCAACCCAAGTGGAATTTCTGAATTTGGTGCTCATTTGCCCCTCCAAAACTTCAATCTCCCAAGACTGCTTCCTGTGTGTCAAAATAGGGGCAGAGAGGTCATTTTTTGAGTGTTTTTGACCTCCTGGGGACTCAAAAATTGCCCAAACTTCTTTTCCATGCACCAACAGTCATGATTTTTCATTCTGAATCCAAAAATACAAACCATTTGTGATTTGGAGCTCCCAATCCTAAGCGCCACACCAGTGGCGCGTCGCACAGGGAGAAAAACCCTGTTTTGTGCCCAAAAATTTGTCATGTGACCAAAATTACCCCAAATGTTTTGAAATTTGGGCTGAAGGTTCCCTATGAGGTGCTATGTTGGGCCACAGAGGCTTGAACCAAGATTCGAAGCCGATCTTGATTTTTTTGCCTCTTTTGTCTTTGTGTCGCTCTCCTCAATTTTGCCTTCAAACTCCTTATTCGAGCCTTTGAACTCATGTTCTGTGCCCTGTAGTGATAAACCACCCACCTCAATATGGTTTTGTCTTTGTCGGCCTTCTCTAGTAGTCTCTCAAGGTGGATGTTGATACGATCGAGCCAAGACTCTCGGTCATTGTTAATCTCTTACTCTAATGGAGTGAGCTCAATCCTCCTATGTTGGGCAGCTTGGTGATTCTCGTGGATGTTTTGTACCTCCATGATCTCATGCTCATCTTTGAGCTATTTTTTCCTGTACTCCAAATACCTGATAATCCACTTAGCCCTCTCCAAATTGAGAGACAAGGCTTGGATCTCCGTTTTTTGCTCCTAGATGGTCCTCCTATGTTTGGCACTCTCCACATCTGTATCATCAGCATGAATGAGGATGAAGTCGGCCTCTTGTTCACCTGATGGCCCCTCGTCATGGATGGGCTTCTTGCCCCTATCTTGTACCTGTGTTGTCGATGCCAGAAGTGAGGCCCCTTCCACCTCGGGTGGAGATAACACTCGCTTTGCTGCTGCAAACAAATGTCTACTGCCTCTCTGATAGGTGATGAATACTGGCATAGTAGTGGTCTTGTGGCACTCATATTGATGAGAAGGACCACCTATCTCATGATCCACCTCTGATAATACATGTGAAGTGATGAAGAGGTCACGGGAGATGAATTCCTCCCAAGAAATGCCCTGCAATCCCAACTGATGATCCACCAAAATCCGGATAAGAGCAAAGTGATAAACACTGTTAAGTTGCTGCTGAGGGGTCTTATGTTGCATGAATGTGTTCATCCTCTCTATGTTCTTGCAAATGAAAAGTGGGAGGTTCATCATCCGTACCCTGGTAAAGTGCATGAGCAACCTGATGTGGTAGGCATATAGATGAGAGAACCTCCCCTCACAGTTGAAGTACTTCATGATCAATTTCATGAGCGAAGCATATTCATCTTTCAAATATCTGAATGGAAAGACTCTTGTGAGCTGCCTCAAGAAACTGGACTTGATGTAAGGCTCGTAATGTTGCCTATCCACCTTCTTTTCCTTGTGCCACTGTTCTCCAACATTTGGTATGTCGATTGATAATGAGATAGTTTTGGGTGTCAATGTGAAGGTGACCCCGACCAAGATAGAGTGACCTCCACGTAGGTGAAGCACAAAAATACGGGCCAACTCATGATGAACTTTAACATTAGCCACCCTTTGACAAAATTCAAAACATGATAGATGTTGGAAGCATGACATAGCAAGAGGGAAAGCCTGTAGTTCTGTGAGGGTGGTTGGCTCATCCCTAACATGTTTGCCACTCTTGTGATGTCTCCCGGGAGCCTGTTCTTCCGAGGATGAATCACTTTGTGTCTCCATCTCATACTCTGATGAATGCTCAGATGCCATGACTGCTGTGTGTATTGTACTTGGGCTGCCCTTTGATGATGGTGTGAAACTAGGTGTTGTTGTGATATTTGCCACCAAGGGGAACAATGAAAAAAAGGGAGTATTAGGAGGGGAATAATATGATGGGAATATGGGTTATGGCAAGAAGTGTTGCATAGGGATATGTAGGAGGGTTTGGGGATTTGATAGGATAGGGTTTTGGGGTTTACATTGATCAATGAGTGGAGGGATAGGGAATAGGGTTTGGTAGTGTTTTAGGGTAGGGATAATAGGAAAAATGAGAAAGGGGGGATAGGGAAAAATGGTAAGAAAGGGAAAAATGAGGGGTGAAAACACAGCCTTGGCATCAACACCACAATTTTACAACCCTAGCAATAATGGCTTTGGTGTTTTCTAGTGGTTAGTTTTATGAATTTTAGTTGCCACTATAACTAGCCATGAACCACCATAACCTCCACAAAAATACATGAGCCATCAAGATTTAGAGCCTACATGTCGATTTGAGGGGTTTCAAAGGAAACTTGAGGCAATTTGGCACGATTTCGGGCCTTTGTGGGTGCACTGCACGACAAACCCAGTGCGCCGCGCTTTTTATATGTGCCGTGCCCTTGTAAAATTTGCACTGTGGGGTGGCTCTGTGTGTGCCACGCTCTGTATGTGTGCCATGCCCCTCTGTGTGTGCACCGCGCTCTAGAAAACGCCTCCAATTTCACTCCAAACACGCACTTTTCTCTCCCAATGACTTTGCACTATTTCTCTATGACCTTGATTTGCATAATGACCTTGTTTGTTTGTGGAAACCTCTATTTAAAGACTTTGAAGTCATGGGTTTAATTTTTTCTTCTCCAAAACCCACTTTGCTAATGTTTCATTTTGGCTCTTTTCACTGACTTAATGCAACACTAGATTTCACTTTTTCCTTTGAATTTTTAGCTAGAATGATGAATTTTTTGGCACCTTTTGCAAGGGTTGCGTGACAAGGCATCTGGCCACGGAAACCATGACTGCACCTCAAGAAATCAACTGGAGACTTTTTTGAAAATTTTCACAAATGACACACTGTTTGACTTTTCTCCAAAATAGAGTTTTGAAGAACAGCCATACTCTATCAACCTGACGATGAAACTCTCTGAATCATAACTTTGTAAGGGCCTCCCTCAGGCCTATATGGCTTTATTGGGCATACTTGAAGACCAAATTGATTAATCCCTAGACCTAATGATTGAAAACGACTCTCATCCATTAAAAGATCAAACATTAACTGTCATGGACCTTAGTGAACATTGACGAAAATACCTAAGCCAGCAGGTGCCAGACATGAGGGGAAATGACTAGCATGACCTTTTCCGTCAGATTATGGCATGCCCCTAGTGGAATGCAGCTGAGTGAATGGAGTGGGACTCCTAAATATGAAATGCAGAAAGATTTGTGATGTCTGACAGAGGACTGACCAAACCGACTCTAACATTAGCTCCAATAGGGGATGGTAGCTCCTTGGAGGTGCCAAGAATAGCAGATCTCTGGGAGAGCTAGATAGTGCCTTCGTCCATTGGGCTATGGAGTCATTATTTCGATAAACAAAACAAGGCTTTGACTCATTTATGAAACTAAAACGACCAAAAAAATTGACTCAAATTTGACATTGAAATGACTTGAAGACTAACTTGACAAACTCAAACTGAATTGAAATAAAAATGGTATTTACAATGACAATGGAAGCAACATTAATAACTCAGAAATGGTACTTCTTGAGCAGCCGACCATTGATCGGCCCAATATTCCTCGTTCATTTCCTTCAGAAGAAAAGCATTCTGACCATGATATGCTGCAATCTTGAAGGGACCTTTCCAAAGGTTCTCGAACTTACCGTGCTTACCTTTTTCCTCATTCCTTGCATCCCACTTCAACACCACATCATCCAACTGAAATTTGTCCACCTTTGCTTTTCTTTCATAAATTTTCTTGATCTTCTCCTGCAATTTGGATGTGTTCTTGAAAACTTCTTCTCTGGTCTGCTGCAAGTGGACCATTTGATTCAACCTTCTTTGCATGGGATCTTCTTCACTGCCAGCCTCCTGAAGAAGTTTGACTACCGAGTAAACGAGAGAGGTAGGAAATACTGTATCAACTCCATAAACAAGCTCAAACGATGACGTACTAATGGATTTCTTCTGACTGACCCGATCTGCCCAAAGTGCATTGTCCAACCTCTTATGCCAGCTCTTCTTATTTATTTCCAACAGCTTCTTGATGATGTTGACCAATGATTTGTTAGAAGACTCTGCCAATCCATTGCCTTGCAGATGATAGGTAGTTGAGTGACCCAAAATGATGTGATATTTATGACAAAACTATACCATCCTTTTTGATTTGAAAGCTGTTGCGTTATCAGTGATTAACTTATTCGGGCAACCAAAGAGAGGCAAGATGTTATTTTCAAGGAATGAAATGATTACCACATCAATAGCTTGTCTGGTGGGAATTGCCTCGATCCATTTCATGAAATAATCTGTTGCTGTGAGGATCCATCTATGATGACTAGAAGAAGCGGGATGAATTTCACCAATGAAATCCAATCCCCATTGCTGGAAAGGAGCACTCACCTCAATAGGCTTAAGTGGTAAAGGTTGTAACTTCTACCATCCTTCAAAAATATGACACTTATGACAACTCTTGACCATCTTATATACATTAGCAAACAATTTCGGCCAATAGTATCCCGCTCTTAGAATTTTATTTGCTGTTGATTTCCAAAAAAGGTGACCACCACAGTCTCCTTGGTGGTAGTCCTCCATGACCTTCTTTGCTTCCTTTTCCACCAAACAATTTAACAAAATGCCACCTGGATCTTTCCAATATAGTGCAGAATTTAGAATGCAAAACTTGGCAGCCTTCAACTTGAGTGTTCTCGGTTTGTTTCTAGTCATGCTGGGTGGTGGTGACAAATTTTTAAGCACATATATGATATCTGAATACCACGGAGAAAGAGAAAACATTTCAGATACCTGAATTGACGATCCTTCCTCATTCTCATCGGACATAGCAGCGATCAGATTTTGTCCAAGGCGTGCAAGTTTGATTCGGCCATTAACTTTGCCAATCCCTGTCCTTAACAAGCTTTGTGGGCTTTATTTCCACATCATATTCTAGCAAGGCTACAATCCACTTGCCTCGTCTTCCTTCCAAATTGGTCTGTACTAAAACATCTTTGACAACAGTGTTAGGAACATAGGCCAAAATATGAGAATGTAGAATATATACCCGGAAATATTTCAATGCCTTCACAAGTGCAAGGGATTGCTTCTCAATGATGTTGTATTTTAAGGTTACATCTCTTGTAGCTCTGCTAAAGAATGAAATGGGTCTTTCGTGATCATCTCTTTTCTGCAATAACACAGCTGCCATAGTGTGCTCCGAAGCAAATGAAAACAATATAAAATCCTGAGTGTAGTCCGGGCTGACTAGAACTAGAGCTGAGGAAAGAGCCAATTTGACAAAATTGAAATATTTTACAGCCTCCTCCGTCCATTTCACTTGGCTGTCCTTCTTAAGCATGTTTGTCATCTCTCTTAGGTGCTTAGCAAGATTAGGTACAAAGCGGCGTAGAAAATTCATTTTACCATTGAAAGATTGTATCTCTTTCTTATTCCGTGGCAGATCGTTTTGTTGAATTGCTTTCACACGTGCTGGGTCAATACGAATGCCATCTTTTGAGATAATGTGCCCGAGTAGTTTGCCTTCCTCGATGGTGAACAAACTCTTTTTCGGATTCAGTGACAAGCCATATTTTCTGCACTTTTGAAAGACAATTTTTAGATGGTACATGTTCTGTTCATCAGATTTGGAAAACACCATCAAATCATCCAGGTACACAACCAAAAAGAAATCCTTCTCATTTTCAAAAGGCAAGTCCATTGCATGCTGAAATGTGGCACCCGCATTCTTCAAACTGAAAGGCATTTTAGCGTAATGAAAGGTTCCCCATGGAGTGGTGAACACTGTCTTGTCTCGGTCATCTTCATGGAAAGAAACTTGGTTATATCTGGAATAACCATCAAGTAGTGACATACGAGATGCTCCCACTACTCGCTGAAGTATATGGTCCATTTTGGGCAGTGGATAATTATCTTTCAATGAAACTTTATTGAGATTTCTAAAATCAATGCATAAGCGAATCTCATCTGTCTTCTTTCATACGGGCACCAAATTAGAGATCCAATCTGAAAATGTGATTGGAACAATGATTCCTGATTTGTACAACCTGTTGATCTCCTTTTCAATAGATGGCAACAACTTTGGATTTAGCCTTTTCAACTTCTGTCTGAATGGTTTCTGATTGGGCTTGATGGGTATAGTGTGCTGAATTATATTGGTATCATATGTTTTTAAGTCAGAATAGTCCCATGAAAACACATTTGCAAATGAAGACAACAAACTGATATATTTTTCCTTGATCTTTGGTGGCAATGCTTTGAACAATTTTACCAATTTAGGATTAGCTGTTGTTCCGATATTGACCTCTTCCACACCCTTCTTTGTTGGATGGAATGTTGGCTTGCGAGCTACATCATCTTGATCAAAGAGTTCTTCTAAATGTTTCAAGCCTTTAGGAATAACGTTATTCTTCAGCTGCAACACATCCATTTCATTGATCTGCACCTCAGCTGTACCATTACCTTTACCATCGTCATTTTCTACATCAATTGAAGTCTCTTTGAACTTGCCTTTGTTTTGCAGAAAATCATCAATCTCCTCATCATCTTGGAAAACTTGCCAATATCTCTGATTGTCTGGAACGGTTGGATGATGCTTGACAGGGATTTTGAATTTATTGCTGGAGTTCATTGAGATCTTCAAACTACTTGCTGCCTTAGCAAGAGCATCAACAATACTATTTTGTATACGAGGCACACATGTCAAGATATTCTGAAAATAATTTTAGGATGTCTAGAACTGCATTACGGTAAGCCCTCATCCAAGGATGCTTTGCTTGATATTCGCCTCTGACCTGCTTAATCACCAATTCGGAGTCGCCATATACTGAAATACTCTTATCATTTATCTTTCTTAGAATATTTAGGCCAGCAATCAGAGCTTCATACTCAGCTTCATTCTTTGAACAATCAAAAGAAACTTGTAAGATCATACCTGCACGTTACTAGGCACTTTGTTTGGGGAGGAGAAAGGACTGCGTACCCAAATTCCAATTCCAGCGCCATCATTTCCCACTGCTCCATCGAAATCCATGGTCCACAAACCTTCTTCCTCCTCCTGCAAGTGCTGGAAATCTGTTTGCTGTGCTTTGTCTACTTGCTGTCCATTACTCTGAGTTGATCGCTCAACAGTGTTCTGATGTTCTTGTTCTTCTTTCTTTAAAACTCCTCTGAAATTTTCTGTTATTTCTGGAATATCATCTGCTTCTACTAACTAACTATCGATATCATTTAAACTATCAGAAGACACAACAAAAGACTCTAAATCTGTATGCACATAATTAATTGGATGATTTATTGGTTTCTCCTTGCTTGTGATAATGTATTTCATTTTTTGTTTCCGATACAGTTTCCTCATTGGCCAAACACCGGAATCGTTGCATAGGAGAAATCTAGTTGTAGTGTCCCTTTCAATTTCACTACCCAAGACCTGGAAAAAAGCATGCCAAACCTAGGAGGAATATCTGCTACAACAACATCCATCAAAACATTCTTCATTGGGAGTTGATCTAGACTCACAACCAAGTCTTTGATGAGTCCTATACATCTTACTCCGCTTGAATCAAACGAATAGATATCATGGTATTGTTGGGTGATGTCCAGACCAAGCTTATCCATAATAGCCTTGGGCATGAGATTGTGAGAAGCTCCGAAATCGAACATGGCGTTATGTAACACAAAATCATGCAACCTTAAACTGATATAAAAAGGTGGCACATCACTATCAGGAGACTCACCATTCGATGCTGGCCCAAAAATCATTTTAGGTTGATCATCTTCGAGATTCACCATGTCGGACATTGGGTCCAAATTCAACATTTTAGATACTTGCCCTCTATAACTATTGTTCCTCATTATTTCAGTCAATGGAATGGATACCTTCAATTTAGAAATCTCATTCTCTAAATTAAAATCAGGAATCTTTTCTACCTCTTTGACTTGGATTTCTTTCCTTTCCTTTTCTTTCGATGCAACTTGCTGATGTGATTTTTCTGCTGATGGTGATTTTCTGCTATCCAGGTCAACCGCCTCCTTTCCTTTCCTTTGTGCAAATGATGAATCATTCTTTGATGCCTCGATATCCTTCCTTTTCTGAGTTGGTTTGACCGGCACATCTCTGTTTCTAAGTGAATATCGCTGCTGTTGGGCAGACAGAGCATCCATATAGCCTCTTTGGTACTCATTTGATTCTTCCTCCAAGACGGTGTCATTTGCTAGAATGAAATCAACATCTTTGTGTACAACCGAACTTTCTGCATACTCCTCATCGTCAGTGAGATAAATAGGCAAACCATCAGGAGTAAAGAGGTGGTTTTCTTCACTTATTATATTCCCATCCTCATCTGACTCTGGTCTGTGCACAAAATTTTGCTACAAAGGTGGCTGTACTGGCTGCTATGCTGTCTGCTCTTGGGCTCATTCATCTCTCTGCCTTATTCTATATTGTGGCTATTGCTGACCACGAAAGTTAGGATTTCTAACTTGTGGCTCTGGTTTGTCAAGTTGCACACTTTCAAGCATATTCTCTACCTTCCGGAGTAATTGATCTACTGAGGAAGACTCTTCTTTTACGGTGACCTTCTTCTCTGCCTTTGCTCTAGCTCTCTTGGTCAGCAGATTTGCTTCAACACTGACCGCTATCTTATGCATGTCTTCCATTGTGGCCAGTTCTCTCTCTCTCTTAATTGATAAGCCATGTCAGCATCAAAACCATCCGGGAACTTCACCATGGCTAGCCCCACAGGTGGCCTTAGATGATCTGGAATTTCATTATAAACTGAATTGAATCTAATGCAGTAGTCTTGGACCGACCCACCAGCGTTTCGTTTGATTTGCTCATATTCAGCCAGAATTTGAAGAGGATCCTTTTTCACTTCCCATCGGTTTAAAAATTGTCTTTGTAGGTCAGCCAAGGTAGCGATACGTGCCGCCGACAAAGCTCTGAACCATTTCCTCACTTCACCTGCAAATGTCTGTATAAAGAGTCTCATTGCCACATTCTCTGCATCGATCTCATGAAGTTCATAGAAATCTGCCATTCTGTCCACATGTTGCTGAGCAATAACGTTGTTAGGAGTGCCAGCAAAAAATGGGATTTTTCTTTGATAATCTACGGGCATATCATCTAAAACTTGAGGCAGAAGAAGAGGTGCAAAATGGGTAGCCATCACTCTTGGTGGATTTGGCCTTGAAAGTGTTGGAGGAGTGTGCATAGTTTGTAGGGGGCTAGCAATTGGAGTTTGAAGCTGAGCTATAATGTAATTATCAATTGACTGCTTAGCCCTTTCCGTCTCCAAGTCTACAATAAACTGTGGATTGTGGACAGTAGAGTCAACTGCCCTTTCGGATTTGGTCTCGAACAATGATAGTTCAAACTTCTCATCAAAATCTAGCTCTTCGAGATACTCAAAAATGTCAAGACATGAATGGGATTTGAACATGGGAGATATAGAGCTCTCTTGACGACGAATTATTGAAATCAAATTGGGATTTTCATAGATGTGCAGAGGATCTGGATCTGGATTAGCTCTGGTATATCTTCTAGAAGCCAGCGTGCTATTAAGAAAAATCAAAGGACACAACCAACTTGCTCAGCCTATCAAATCCTAAGCTTATCATCCGAAAGCTTAGAATTATGAAGAAGTAAGGGGAGTAATTCGTTCCCCAGTGGAGTCACCACTATTTTTGCACCTAAATCTACTTTAGGCTGAAGGGAGGCAAAATTCAGGGTAACCACAAACCACGCTCAGTCTGGTAGCTAGCCCTACCAGAACAGGAGAGGGCTCTCTCCGAGTCATGCTTAGTGAATAAATAAACGATATGGCCTGAGATTACTTACAATGAAATATTTATTTTAGGCTAGTAAACAAATATGGTTACAAGAAGTAAATTTTTATGAATGACTGGGTTTCTGGGATGGTATGGGACCAACAGACAGTAATGAGTAGATAATTTAATACAAAGGCACAGATTAGTTCGTGAGGCAAGACAGGCGGAAAGTATAGCAATTAAATTTGAAGTAATTTGGAACGGAAAGATTGTTTAGGAGGGTGAAAAGGGCATGAACACATGAATCCTTTTCAACAGAAGAAGAACACATACGTGAAACTTTCCCACAGGCAGAGCAATAAATATGAATTCTACCTTATCTTACTTCGAAAATTTCACTGGAAATGAAGATGCAATGAGCTGTGAAACATAACGAAATACATATGAAACATAAAAAGACACATTTGCTACACTCACAACCACATGAATCTCATGAAACAGAGCCGCTACCTTTCATTAATCCTCTGTCAAAATATACAATGAAGAACTGAGTTTTTCTCCCACAGTCTCCCAGAAATTATAATCAACCAACCATTTGTATATAGTTTGCATAAAATAAATAGACCATGCTATGAGGAGATAGAACAACCAAGAGTTGGGGAGTTTCTCAAATCATTACAAAATGGAGATGGAAAGCCAACCATTAGCTACAAGTGTAGCATTACAAAGATGACAAATGGCTTCGCTGACCGTTTGCCTTCCTTTTCCACTTGGATAGAATCCAAACTCTTTAAAATTTGCCTTATTTTCCAAAACAAGTGAAGTGTAGATGAGCGGGCCCACTTGGAGAAAGTCGCGAATCGAAATTTCGTGAAACGGAGGTGAATTTGGCCTTTTTCTCTATATGCATCGCGCCCAATTCTATATGCACCGTGCCACTTTGGAGCTATTTTGAGGTACCTATAGGAGTCCAAATTGTGCCCAGGTGTGCTTGTTGGAATGCTTGGCCTGTTTACTTTCCAACCCAAGTGGAATTTATGAATTTGGTGCTCAGTTTCCCCTCCAAATTTTCATTCTCCCAAGACTGCTTCCTGTGTGTCAAAATAGGGGCAGAGAGGTCATTTTTTGAGTGTTTTTGACCTCCTGGAGACTCAAATCATGCCCAAATTTCTTGTCCATGCACCAGTAGTC
>APFE030959988.1:15666-117441 GCA_000404065.3 Pinus taeda
AGAAAAAACAAAAGATGACTCTAGTCACCTTCGATTTTTAATGAGCCTGAAGTGACAAGTGCTCAGATGGACCTTTTCCTTTAAGGAGTCTGAAAAGGAATGAAAGAGACTTCTCTGGAAGTCTAGGCAGAGGGATTACCAAACCAACCGCAAAACTGCAGAATACTTTTTACTGTACGGCAGTCAATCTTCCTGAATGCTGTGTTCAGTGCATTGCGATTGATAGGGCGGTAGACATGGCTTCCTAAGGATAAAGGATATAACCTATTGTGGTCTCCCAATATATACTCGACAGTACGTGGGAGCACAAGTCCGTAGTAGCACTTGTCATCTCAAAGTGGAGGAATCACCCAACCAACAATGAAAACAACAGTTACCCGGTTTTACGACGCCGGAATACGTCTCTAGCCTAGAATTCTAGATGTTGTGCATTAGGTTCCAAAGCATTTTTAGATTCATTAAATTTATTTTATAGTTGATCTTGTTTAAAAATTTTCCTTTCAAGTTCACCGCGTGATGTGTATACAATTCCTAAAATGTAGTCTAAGATGATAAAAAAATGTTTAATCTTCTTTTGGCAATGAAAATCCTAGCTACTAAGGAAAGAGAACTGAGGGTCTTTCAACAAAGAGCACAGAGCACAACTAAATGCATTGTCCTAAATCAAACCAAGCAGTCTAAATGCAAATGCACATGAATGTATTTGTTTTCAGCCTTCTTAATGTATGAATGACAAGAAGAACGCTAAGTGAAACTTTGAATTATTTTCCAAAGCGACAATACTAACAAATTTCTTTTTCAAAATGAAATGAAGATAAGGACGACACTTTGCGATTTCGAAATGAAAATTGTTTTCAACACTTGAAAAACTACTAATTCAAATCACATACAAGAGTAATAGTACAATCGACTATCAAGAACAATGGGATTCTCTTCTATGACTGAAAATGACACTTGTGACATTTCCAGATCAAGAAATGATACTCTGATTACGCTACTTCTTTGTAAAAGAGAACTAAATATGGCACACAATACATAAAAAACACTTACAGTTCTTTGCACAATAGAGGCAGAATGATGGAAGAGAAGAGGGTTTCCACAGAGATATACTGACTACAGACAGCAAAACTCCTAAATAGAACTGAAAAGAGTGAAGAAAAACCAAATTCTGAAGGTAAAATTAACCTTCCCTGACCATCGCACCTGTCACACAGGGAATCCAGTATGCAGCGCACCTACTGCACACGGGAAGTGTGATGCATACAGACTACCCTGAAGGGAAGGTGTGATGGTACCAGTGCGAGACTTTTATCCAGTCTTTGATCACAATTTTCAGTTTAGTTCAGGGATTTAGGCAGAGTAAGTGATGTTCAGTAAATATAAATCACAGGGGTTGATCTAAGGAGGTTACTAGAGCCACCACTTAGGGCAATTAGAGTGTTTGCAGATCGATTGTTCAATTTATAAACAAAACCCGGAGATAGACTGAAGCAAAATTGATCTACTTTTCACTTGCATAGCAAATGTAGTTCGAAGGCTAGCTGGCTTGACTTCAGGCTCCGTCTGTAAGTTTATAAAACAAACAATAATAGACTAACACACAATCTATTCGGTCCCTAGTGGAGTCGCCATTTTGTTACCAGGAATAGTGTCCACTTAGAGTTGCTATTCCCACTAAGACTGGTAGCTATCTTAGAAACAAACAAGTTAAAACTACTTTCATTTTCCTTTATGAAAAATAGATAAGAGGGGAATAGAGGACACCAACTTTTGTCTTGCTCTTGGTTCCTTGCTCGGTTCCTCTCCTTCTCGATAGATCTTTGCCGCTCCTTCTTTGTCTACACAGCTTCAGAGAGCACCTGTGGAATCAAAGAAGCATAATACTATCGAAGAACAGAGATCTATATTCATAAAAAATAGAGGACCAGATATGTATTAACCACACAAATGCATATACAATCAAACATACACAAATGTGGAGGAAAACTTGAATAGCTTTATTAATATCAAGAATAGCAAGAGGATTACAACCAATTGTTCTGACCCAGCATCATCATCCAGCAAGAAAGCCCTTCTTCACCTCAAGTAAAGCTTAGATCACCCAACACTATGATGTTACACCAGAAAACCAACAACACTTCTCTACAAGATAGAAGATTCCAGCCTCTGGACCTCCGTGACGAGGGATCCATATATAGATGATTGTAGGGGGGTGAGTCAGCTTTTGGGATTTTGATTAGTGTCCTCTCTCTAATATTTCTTGATTCCACTTGGAGATTGATGATCTCTTACTCATCCCTGGTCGAAATCAGAGAGGCAAGTGTCAGAGGGGAAGTTTCTAGAAGATTCTATGATCTTCCACCTCGCAAACTGTCCCTGCCATTTGTCCTTTCTCGCCCATCGCACCCTACAGAGGGACCATCTAGTATGCATCACACCCTTTACACTATGAAGGTGATATGCATCACACCCTCTGCACTGGGCATTCAGTATGGTCCAGTTTTGACCATTTCTGAGCAGTTTTCTGTGGAGAACTTCTGTGAGATGATGTAATCAGCTGACCTTGTTCCTTTAGGTAGTGAAGCAACACTTTTAGGGACTTAGGAGCCCTCAGTTTATGGACATTTATGATTGGGGTTGTAGTGCCCAAAAATGTCTATAACATGGTGACAAGGATGGATATCAAAACATTAATCTTCCAGATGATTGGTTCTTTGATAATGAGAACATGTCGGTTTGTCTGCAACTTGAGTTTGTATGTATTGTTGTTTGTTTATAACTTCAGTTTGTGTGCATTGACATTGGTCTGCAAGTTGCAGAGAACTTGCTGAGGTGATATGTTAAAGTTATCCGGCACTAATGAACTAAATGGGCTTTGAATAATCAAGGATATATAAGTTGTCATTATCTTTGACATATCCTAAGCCGCGTCGATTTCGATTACTTTGAATTTCTTCCCATGGCTTGATGATGGGTTTGGAAGAAAGTTGAACTGGAAAAACTTTAACACTTGAAGCTGGTTGGATGAATGAAGTCCAATGATCAGCTGTCTCTAGATTGGTCAAAGACTTGGAAGCAACAAGCTTCTCTTGCAACTCATTTCTCTGCAGTTGCGACTCCAGTTGAAGGAACTCAATCGTTTCATGTGCATGTTGAAGATGCACTTGAATGTTAGCATGAGTGGTTTTTTTGATTTGTACCATGTCTTTAGCAGTTGAGAGGATCAAATTGTTAAGAATCTTTAATAACTGAATGCTTTTCGCCATGTCAACTTGTTGGAACTCATGCTCGCTTTCTTTTAATACTTGCTGGATTTGTAGAACTTGCTCGCTTGATGTTTGGTTAATTGTTGCACGCTCACTTGATCCTATTTTAACAATTGATTGTTTTAATTCACACTTGCTTTCTCTCACGCTCGCTTGATTTATCGCTTATTAACCCAACCGAGATCAGGGGATTCAGCATTGGTGTTATCAGGATTCTCCTTAGGGTCTTTGTCACAAGATTCCACCTCATGGGAGCCCAAGCAGAGGGCGAAACCCCCAATTGGTCTCTGCACTTCCACTCTCATGGAGGCCCAAGAGTTTGGCGAGATGATGGAGCACGTGGACGAAGCCAATTTTGTCTTGGATGGTTTAAAATCGGCACAACCCCTGAGGATTCAGCGTGCAAGCTTTGTTTCTTTGATTTCGATTTTCAGTACTGTGCAACAGAGGCACCTCCTCAGAAACCAATTTCAAGAGAGGAGTTCATTAAGATTTTCCAAAATAACTTTGAAATTAAGCTAGTGAAGAAGAATTCTTCTTCTCCACTAACTTAGTCTTTATTCTTCCTAAAAATAAAATAAAATTGATAATATATATACTATATATTATATATATATAATATATATATAATATATATATATTATATAAATATATATATATATATAATATATATAATATATATAAATATATATATATATATATATATATATAAAATAAATTGTATGAGTTTGAAAACCAATCATTGACTAGCATACTTATACAGAAAATACAGGGTGAAAATCAGAGATTTTTGACATCCTATATTTTCCATTTCCTTTCTGTAATAAGTAGTGACAAAAAGATACATTTATTTGCAGTTTAGAGTCTGCAAATTCATAGTCTCACTCCATCTCATTATGTTTTCATTTTATTTTACAGTTCCATTTCATCTCACTGTCATATTCCAATAAGATTTCATTTTTACAGTTTTACTCCATTTAACCCTATTTACCATTTTATTTTACATCTCATTTCATCTCACTATCATAACCCATTTCCATTTCATTTTCACACTCATATTCAATAGCCATACTTCACTTTTCCTTCTTTTCACATTCTGCAACTGATTCCATTCTGCAACTAATCTAATTCTATAGCTACAACTTACTTATCATCTCTGGTACAATTGTATAGCTCACAAATAAATCATGAATGCAGGAAATTGAAGAATAAAGTTTTGGAGATCAGCCATGCTAAAGTACCTGTGGATCAACACCAGAGTTATCAAGCAAAAGGTTAAGTTCTAAAGGTAAAATGCAAAATTTATTTCAAATGGCATGTTAAAAACATAAGTCATATATAATATGAATAATCGTATGTCTCCACAACAAGTCATCATTTTATTTGACTGCCAATTCATTATACCACATCTCCACCACAACTTCCATACTTGGTACCAAACAGTCCATAATAATTTCATTATACTACATCTCCAATACACTCTCCATACTTTGTACATAAATGGTCCCTAATAACTCCATCTGTTAACGATTAAGACTACGATGTGACCAACATATACATGCCTCTCCAAACCCTCATTGTCTACTTATTCCACATAAACCCGTAGTTCTTTTCCACCATACCCATAGTCAGTCCATTTCATAAACTAGGAGAGTAATTCTGAAGGTTAAAAAAAATTTCCGCGAAGCAGAAGCCATGGGACTCATTGTCATGACAGAGCCAGTAGGAGAAAAATATATGGAGGGATTCCCACAACTCAAGGAGATGCCGTGGAAGGCTGGATGGCTCATTTTCATTGACAAATCTTATGGCTTCCACAAAGAGATCACAAAATATTTTTCTAGATCATTTTATAGTACAAAAGTGGAAATTGGAGACATTAAGTTTGCAGTAACAAACTCCTACATAGCAAAGGCTACAGAAATGCGAAGATATGGTGAGATATGGTTAAAAAAAAAGGAATTCCATAGTGAATTATGGAAAGCGATCCTTAGGAATCTAGGTATGGATGTCTCTGTGTTTAGCAAAGGAATCCATATTTCAACACTTAAAAATAAATGGAGAAGCGTGCTTTTGATATTACAAAAGTTCATTACCTGTGAGGGGAGATTCAGGTGCATGCATGTCTATCATATACATTTATTGATGAAATTTCTAGAAAATGGAGACATCAACCTCCATTTGTTCCTACTAAACAGTTTAAGAAGAATGGATTCAAATGTACAGAAGAAAATGGAATCCGTAGACACAACCATGTACCACCATGGGTTGGTAAAAGTACTGGTTGAATTTCATTTGAAAAGAATAGGAGATACTTGGGAAAATTTCCTGATAAGAAACTATTTCCAAGAGGAACAAGAATCACCTGAAGAGGGTAATTTCAGAAGGAGTAGGATGAAGAAGACCGGTATAACCATTCAAAGCAAACCTGAGTCCTCCACATAGAAAAATGATGAAGAGTTAGTCTCTGAAAAACTGGCAGAGATCAGGGAGCAGATCAAGCAAAAAGGGAAGATGAAAAAGAAAGCTAGTGGAATTATTGGAAACAAACATGAATCTTCATTACAACAAGATTATGAAAAATTAATCTCTAAAATATTGATAGATATTAAGAAACAAATCAAAAGAAAGGAAAAGATAGGAAAGGATAAAACAGGTACAAAGGAGGAGAACATAAGCCCTCTACAACTTAGAAGGAGCTCTAGACTTCGAGGTATGGTAAAGAAGGTATCATCAAAGGGATAATAGTTCATAAATCTAGAAGAAGAAACCCTAGTACCATCTCCTGATAATGTTCCATTTACACACAGTCCTCAAAACTCTCCTAAATTGTATTTCAAAGGTAGCCCCAGTAGAGGATCTCCAAGCATATACCAAATGCAACAAAAAATTTATGATTATATAGAATCATAGGAGAAGAAAAGTGCCTCAATGGATCTAGAATCCTCACCTAATATAGAACTCTCTGTCAATCCACAAGAACCTTTAACTAACTCTCTCAAACAATAAATCTATGAGTTAGAGATATTGAACAGACACATCAAGAAACATAATGAAACCCCGAGGGAACAAAGTAAATTGGATAAAGCTATTCATGATAATATAATACTGCACCTAGGGCTATGGTACAAGAAGAATAGGAAGTTGAAGAGGAAGAATAGAAGCTTGAAAAGTATATTCATCAACCTTAAACACAGGCTTCTTATGGAGAAACCTAGGATGGAAGTCACTTAAAGTGGAGCAAAAGAAGAAAACTAGATGTATTAGCAGAAGTGTCTAAAAAAATGCAATAGGAAAGAAGAATTCACATTTTTGGAAAATTACATGGGGACATGCAATGATTTTGCAGTGGGGGTATGTTGAACCTTAGAATTATCCTCTCCTTGACAACTTTTCTCACTTATTTTCCTTGCTTTTCCATAATATTACAGATCCCCATAAATGGTAAATGATAGATTTTTTCTTAAGGAGAGCATTAAATGATTGACATGTTATATTTGTATGTTTTTTCTATTTGAATAAGTTTTTGCAAATTAGCTACAGAACGTAGCCTATTTTGTAGCTAATTGTGTATTCCATAGCTATTTCCATGGTTTGGCAGGTTCCAGGTGTCAAACGAAGAAACCAACCACATGGGCATCTCTGGAATTGGCTCCACATGAATCCTATCCTAGTCACTAAGCCTAGATTGATAAGAAAGCCAACTCAAGACCACAGTCAAAGGTGGAGTCAAATATATGAAATCTGGAAATAATAGGACTGTTTGTCTACTCTTTTGTGGTTAATTAATAAATCCAACAATTCTGTTGCAGCGCTAACTCGGATCAGCCACCTGTGTTAATGGTTCTGTGCAACCATCTTGCTCGAATTCAAGTCACTGTAGCTGATCAAACATTTACGTAGTCTTGTTGTGATACGTGTAGACCACTTGTAGCTAATTTTCCTTAAAGACAGTTATGAATATTTTCCTTTAAATACTAGTCGTACAGAACCGAGGAGGGCTCGCATTTTTTGATGTGTTAAGCTCAGAGTTGCAGCTCTGTAATTTTGAACTTTTGTTCCTGTTTATAATATAAAGTCATGTGTTGACCAATTATCATTTGAAAGAGTATTTTCAACTAGTTAGAAGCTCAACACAGTCAGTTGCAGAGGGCCCCTGCACTAAAGGAGGTCTTCTTTTCATTTTTTTTATGTTCGTTTTAATTTCATCATTTGCTTATAGTAGTGTTTCTAACTTAGGTTGATTTCTTGTAGTTTGATTTCTTTTAGTTTTGATCAATATCATAATGTTAGAATTCAATTGTGTAGTCTTGTTTCTCCAATTCATTTCATAAAGGAAACAACTTTGTTTTTAAACAAAGTAAGGTTGAAGATAATGAGAATGCATTGTTGAATAGTTTACTCACTGTTATTGTTATTTATTTTCCAGTTCAGATTGTCAATGCACTGTGTTAACAAATGTTTTTGATCACCATTTCAAGATGATACCCATCCTAAACTAAATGCTTAACATTCACTTTACACAATGGTTGAAACCAATTAGTTACCTTCTGCATGTTTTTATTTAGCTCTTTAAATCATGAAGTACAAAATGTTGTCTGTGTTCCATCTCAAGAAGGTTATCTTTCAAAATTGAAGGTTAGGATAACTAGAAGTACTTTAGTTAATTTCATTTTCTATATTTATTTCAGCATGCCTCATAACTTCACCTCTTAATTCTAAAAATTAGATTTATAACTTAGGGTTAATGACAAGATAGGACAGATGCTCTGTTTTCCTTCTTTTAACTTACATTTTGACTAGTTTTAAGCTCTTGGTTCACCTTTAGGAAGTTAAGATTCAGTTTCTCATAATTCAGTTTGTACATCATAAGGAATCAAAGAACAGAAACCTCAAAACAATATAAAAATGCAAAACAACGAAGTAGGAAGGGTTAACTAAGCACATATAGTGCACTACACTTCATCAGCTTACAAACCTTGGTTGATAATTCATGCAAGCAATTTAGGACACTAATTTGACTAAAGAATCTCTGGAGAAAATACCATGTTATGGCATCAAAGGGTTGGAAATATGGGAGAGAAGGGCCTTCGAATACTTCATGGTAAAGGTATGGTAGAAGGTATGATTAATAGCTCTCTGGATTTGATTTCTATGAAAATTGTGTATATGGGAAAAAAAAATCAGGTGAGTTTCCCCTCTGGTGGTAAGAGGGAGAAACAAATATTAGGGCTTGTGCATAGTGATCTGTTTGGACCTGTGAAGGTTCCATCACTGGGTAAGTTTGCGTACTATATATCATTTATAGATGGCTTGCCAAGGAATACATGGATATATTTCCCTAAGAAGAAATCTAAAGTCTTTGATAGGTTTAAAGAATTTAAGGCTCTGGTGGAAAAGCAGACAGAGAAGAAGATAAAGGTGTTGAGGACAGATAATGGTGGAGAGTTTTGCAAGAAGGAATTTGAAGAATTCTGTAAGAAGTCTGGTATAGTACAATAGAAGACTACTCCATACACACGTGAGCAAAATGGAGTTGCAGAAAGAATGAACAAGACGTTGATGGAAAGGGTAAGAAGCATGCTCAGTGGTGTTGGGTTAGGACATGAATTTTGAGCAGAGGTGGTGGAGACTGCATGTTACTTGGTCAATAGGTCACCTTCATCAGCGTTGGAGGATACAACTCCACAAGAGGTATGGATTGGTAAGAAACCCTCTCTTTCACATATGAGGGTATTTGGATGTGATGCATATGTACATGTTCCAAAGGAGAAAAGAACCAAGTTGGATAGTAAATATGAAAAGTACATTTTTATTAGGTATCAGGAAGGTTTAAAGGCTTATAAGATTTGGAACCCAGTAACAAGGAAGGTTGTGTACAACTATGATGTGGTGTTTAGAGAGGTGAAAGATGTTATTAAACATGAATTCTCATCAAAGGAACCTAAAAAGATAGAGTTTGAGCTAAAGGAGGAAGAATAAGAGTCTATAGTAGAAGAGGAATCAGAAGATAAAGAGCCACAAACTCTGGGTGTGAGAAGATCACTTCGAGAAAGAAGGCAACCAGAAAGGTATAGTCCATCTACTTTCTGTTCAAATTTTACTTTATCCATTACTAATGATGATCTTAGAACTGTGAAGGAATTAGTAGATTTAGAGGATGGCAAACTTTGGAAAGAGGCCATGGTTGATGAAATGGAATTTTTGCACAAAAATGAGGCTTGGGATTTGGTGGAATTTCCAGATGGAAGGAAACCCATTGGTAGAAAATGGTTGTTCAAGAAGAAGACAAATGCAGAACGAAAGGTGGAGAAATACAAATTTCAGTTGGTAGCAAAAGGTTATTCCCAGGTGTCGGGAATTGATTTTGGTGATATTTTTTCTCCTGTTTCCAAGGTAGATTCTATTATATTATTGTTATTTGTTGCTACTTCTTTTGGTTTTGAGGTAGAACAGATGGATGTGAAGACAACATTTCTTCACGGGGATCTGGAAGAAGAGATCTACATGAAGAAACCTGAAGGCTTTGCGGTGAAGGGTAAGAGAGAACTAGTATGCAAGTTAAATAAGTCTTTGTATGGGTTAAAATAGTCACCAAGGATGTCATATCATAAATTTGATACATTTATATGGGGACTTAGCTTCACTAGAAGAAAAGAAGATCACTGTGTGTATTTTAAATTAATTAGTGACCGTGTTATTTATTTTTTCATGTATGTGGATGGTATGTTGCTAGTTGGAAATGACAAAGAAATTGTCCAGGGTTTGAAGACCCAATTGTCCTCCAAATTCAACATGAAAGATATTGGTGCTGCAAACTATATTTTGGGCATGGAAATTAAAAGAGATCAATCAAAGAGGAAGCTTTGGTTAAACCATAGGAAGTATGTTGAGACAATACTGCAGAGATTTAATATGCAGGATAGTAAATCAGTGAAGGTTCTTACTCATGTAGGTGTAAAGTTATATGTTGAAAAGTGTCCCAAGACATAAGAAGAGGAAGAGGACATGTCTCGTGTTCCATATGCAAGTGCAGTCGGTAGAATGATATATGCGATGGTTTGTACTAGACCAGACATTGCACATGCAGTGGGAGTATTGAGTAGGTTTATGTCAAATCTAGGGAAGGAGAATTGGACATCAGTGAAGTGGGTTTCTATGTATTTGCGTGCCACTAGCGATTATGGTTTGTGCTACCAAGGAAGACCAGGATTGGATAGATCTTTGGATATTCGTGGCCTTGTTGATGCAGAATGGGTTGGATATCTGGATCAGAGAAGATCTACAAGTGGGTATGTGTTTAACCTATTTGGAGGTGTAGTTAGTTGGATGAGTAAGAAACAATTTGTAGTGGCACTATCAACTGCAGAGGCAGAATGCCTAGCAGCCACTCATGCAAGCAAGGAAGCAGTTTGGTTGCAGAGATTATGTTCAAATATGGGGATAGTACAGGGAGCTATAAGGATAGACTGTGATAGCCAAAGTGCAATTTTCTTGGCAAAGAACTCTGGTTATCCCTCAAAGACAAAGAACATTGATGTTCAATATCACTTTGTGAGGGATATGATAGAAGACAAAAAGGTATTGCTGGTAAAGGTGGACACTTTGAAGAATACTGTAGATGCATTGTCAAAATTTGTGAGCTCTGAGAAGTTCTCTTGGTGTAGAGAAACAATGGGCATTGCAGGGCTGGATAAATGACTAAGCTCTCTTGTGCCCACCTATGGAAAGAAAACAACAAGTGAGAGAATGTTGGGTTGTGTTATATTATTTCCACGACTAGCCTTTTGCACAACGGGGGGGTCACATGGGGGTGAAAATGCCCTGGGAATTTTTTTTATTGGACCCTATATTAGGTGGGTGAACCTACCTATGGTTTTGTGCATGGTTTTGCGCACATGATTTTGGGTGTGATGGTTTTTGGTCCATGGTATTGGATGCTTTGCCATGTATATATATGTATTATAACATATGAAAGGAACATAATGAAAAATCAAACTAGTAGTCCCCGTTTTGGGATCCAGGGGAAAATCTCTGTGTATATGCGTTTTATGTGTTATGCTCTTGCATTTTTATTTTTTGTTTTTACTAATTTGTATGCAAGTAATTTATGTACGGGGTTAAAACCTACAAATTCAGTAAAAAGGCATTAGCACTTAACATTCCATTAAACACACAGGAGAATTTTTTAAAGTATATTAGAAGTTTTCATTCTTATTTGCAACATACATTGCTTATGTTTCATCCAAATGACTTTGATGAAGTATGTGTTGAGTAATGGCAATACGAAATTCCAGTTTAATTTGTGCTTGAATTAAACTGGGAATTAAAATCAGATTCTGTTCTCCTAGAAACTTGTAAATAGTTAATTAAGTTTAATTAACATAATTAGCTCAAGAATTTTGAATTGGAAGTCTTTTTGTAGTCATGTATATGTTCTCCCTAAGTTTTAGGGGTCTAGTATGAGTTTAAATTGAGTTGGAAATTAGATCACCTAGTTTACTGAGTTAATATCAGTTAAATTAGTTCTAAATTACTTTTGGAATTAATAGAGGACTAACAGTAAGTTGATGCACTAATGCATCCACTAGTGTTACTCTAGTTAACTGAATATTCCCTCATGAGAAACTCATGCATGTTAGTTTGGAGAAAGACCCAGTTGAGACTAGAGTGCATGGACAATGTGCTATCAGTGGTATTATTTACTTGAGTGTAAATATCATGCATGAATCAGAGATTGATCCTATATTTGGATTGCCCAATTTTGGAAGCATGAATTCCCTTTAAATACAAGTTATTCATCCTAAGAATTACGCAAGAGATTAGTGGCTTGGAGAGCTACTAAATAGGCTAAGGATTTGGCTTGAGCTAGCCTGTGAGATGAGAGAGTTGAGCATACTTGTGCATAATTGTTCTAGTGAGAAAAAGCTTTGTATCTTCACTCATATTTCTGAAATATGCAATACAAATACTAGGGTTTTGAGTAGTGGCTTTCCCCAAATACATCTTGTGTTATGTGCCATTAACTTGTCTTCCTCTTGTTCATATTGTTTCATTGACTATTGGCTTCCGCTTGTTGAAAGTAGAAGTAGATTCTTGTCCTATGATTTAGTAAATTTCTTGAGCTTATGAATCTATAGGATTTTCTACATGGTATCAGAGCTGAGAACAATATACTAGAGGAGATTTCAAATTTTTTAGTTTTTGGTTACATGTGAAATTTGAATTTGCAATACATAATTGATTGACAAATGGTGTTCTATGATTTGCGGCTCGAGTATGCCTTGGAAAGCAAACCAAATTTTATCGCTTGGAGGGACAAAATGGAGATTGTGCTAGAGGATAATGGCTTGAAGGAATTCATTGAACATGAAATTCCTAAGCCAGCAACATCGGATGCACAAAATTTGGTTGAATGGAAGAAGTGTGTGGTGAAGGCGAGGCGTATAATCCTTGAGGGAGTTCAAGACCACTTTTCTCAAGTCTCCATGGCAAGGAAAATTCATATGTTATATGGAAAGAATTGATGGAATTGTATTAGAACAATAGTGACCAAAAGAAATTGGTAGTGAAGGAAAATTTTCAAAAAATCAAAATGGAGAAAGGCGAGACTATTCCAAAATACTTGACCAAGTTCGCTCAATGTCATGATGAAATTAGAAGTGTTGGAATCACGGTTTCCAAGGATGATTTGGTGAGTCTTTATCTTCTAGGACTCCCAAAGAGTTGGCATAGTTATCAAGACTCTGTCAATGGTCAGGACAAGCTTTTGGATTGGGAACAATTGTGGTCAGATTTAATGTAGGAGGAGATTAGGAGGAATACTAGGGATGACTCTTCATTAAAAACTGATGATGAAGAGAACTGTACCTTAGCGATTAAGGTGACTAAGGGGAAAGGGAAATCTTCCCATTCCAAATCATATTCCAAGAAGAAGTCGTTAAGAAGAGTAGCGGGTGAGGATTTGGTCTCTCAATTCGAATTGGTATTTTCCCTCATTGCATGCATGGTGTCATAAATGATGGGAAGTGTATTGTACTTAGACAATGGAGCTTAATTCCACATGAATGGTGACAAAGAGTTATTCAGTGACCTAGAGGAGAAAGATTTCTAGATCCATATCGAGATGGATGATGACGAGAAGTATAATGTTACTAGATTGGGCACAATTAATTTTCAGAGGGAGCATGGGGATCCACTCACGTTGAAGAATGTTAGGTATGTTCACTGGCTGAAGAAGAACTTGGTATCCATTTCAATGGTTGAGGATAGAGGCTATGATGTGATCTTCTTGAAAGGAAAGGTGTTCCTTCAACACATAGCCACAGGTCAAGTAAAGAATATAGAGATTCAAGTGAAGAATATCTATATGTTGGAGGTAGAGGAGTGTACTTCTTTGAGAAGAAAAGTAGAAAGGGTGTAGAGCTGAGACAATGATGAGTTGTGGCACAAGAAATTGAGCCACTTGCATCATGGGGCTTTGAAGATGTTGCATTAGATCTCTACCAGTCTTCCCAAAGGTACGCTTGAGCAAGTTGATACATGCAAGGGCTATACTTTAGGAAAATACACAAAGTCTTCCTTTCATGACAGAGACAGTTGAGTAGAGGTTATTCTAGAGTGAGTCCATTCATATATGTGTGGACCATTCTCGACAACATCCATAGCCAAACACATGTATTATGTTATATTTTTTGATGACTATTATTGTAAATTTTGGATATTTTTCATGCAGAAAAAGGATCAATCTTTCACAATGTTTTGCGAGTTTAAAGAATTCATGGAGAAAGAGTCGAGAAAGAAGTATAAAGCTATATAGAGTGATATTGCTGGTGAGTATGTCTCAAACGAGTTTAAGAACTTTTGTGCAGTGGAAGGAATTAAACAGGAACTGAAGACACCCCATAATCCTAAGCAGAATGGGGTGGCTGAGGGGAAGAAAAAAAACATAGTAGGGGAAGCTAGGGTGATGTTGCATGATCAAGGCCTACTACTACACTTGTCAGCTAAGGCATGCAACACAATGGTTTATGTTCAGAATTGTAGCCCACATCAGATACTTGAGATGAAGACACTAGAGGAGGATTATTTCGGTAAGAGGCTAGGCATTGGTCACTAAAGGATTTTTGGGTCTTTGGTATATTTCCATGTGACCAAAGATGGATGGAAGAAGCTTGAGCTAACAATAGAGTTGGGGATATTTGTGGGGTACACTAATACACCTCACAACTATCGGGTGTACTTGCTGACCAGCAGGATGACAGTGGTTCGCAGGATGTCAGATTCGATGAGGAGAAGGCCATGCAAGTTTCCCTTGAGAGGGATTTTGAGCTACATGTGGATGAGGAGACTTAGATTGATGTGGAGCAGCCACATGAAAAGGATCCAAGAGTGGAGAAATCCATTCAAGCAGAGTCTTCCAGAAAGGGAAGAAATCACACTAGAGTGGCTGATAGCTTGTTGGATGATGCACAGGAGAATGTAGGAGCACCCAATTCTTAGTGTAGGTAGAGGAGGTCACCTGAGAGGTACCATAGATACATGGCTCTTATGGGCGAATGTGTTGTGACAGAGACACCTTCCTTTAAGGAAGCAGTGCAAAAGCCAATTTCGGTTGATGTCATGGTGGAGGAGTATGAATCCATACTTCGTAACAGTGTTTGGGATGTGGTCCTAAGACTGCAAGACAAGTCAGTGGTGAGGTCTTGTTGGATTTACAAGGTAAAGAAAGCTATAGATGGTAGAGTGGAGAAGCATAAGGATAGATTTGTGGCCCATGGCTTTTCATAGGTTGGGGGATTAACTATGATGATACCTTTTCTCTTGTTGCAAGGTACTCATTAATCAGATCTATATTTGCACTATCAGCACAGATGGGTTGGAAGGTATATCAGATGGATGTGAAGAAAAACTTCCTTAATGGTATGATTGAGACATAAGTGTAGATAAAGCAGCCTAAAGGTTTTGATACCTTTGACCATGAGTCACATGTGTGCCAGCTTAAGAGAGCGTTGTATGTGCTAAAGCAAGCACCCCATGCTTGGTACACCAGGATAGATAACTACTTCACTAGGTTGGGCTTCACGAAGAGTGAAGCAGATGTGAACCTGTAGCACATAGTGGTCGAAGGTAAACTATTGATGATTGTACTTTATGTTGATGATCTCATACTGATAGGTGATGATCAGTTGATCAAATCTTGCAAGGGGGGCCTTGCAAAAGAGTTTGAGATGAAGGACATGGGGCTCATGCATTAATTTCTTAGCATGGAGGTATGGTAGGGAGATGGGGAGTTGTTTGTGTCTCAAGGAAAGTATGCCAACGAGATACTCAGGAGATTTTGCATGGGGAGCAACAAACCCATGGAGACTCCTCTAGCAGGTAAATGGAGGAAGGAAGATGCTACTTCAGGGAAGCAGTGGAAGCTACTATTTATAGGCAGCTTATGGGTTCACTCATGTACTTGGTGAACACACGACTTGATATGTGCTATGTAGTTAACCAACTTAGGTAAGAGATGGTTAGGCCTACCAAGCTGTATTGGAATGCGGAAAAGCATGTGTCAAGATACCTCATGGGCAATTCTTAGTATGGATTATAGTAAAGATAGACTGAGGGAGTGAAGCTTCAAGGCTTCACTGATGTAGATTGGGCAGGGAGTCCCTCCCACTAGAAATCACATCAAGAGGGATCTTCAGTATTGGGAAACCACCCTCCAAAATTTTTCCTTAGCTTCGTTTTGGAGCCTCCCTACCAACCTTTCACAACAACATATCTTGCTATGTCAAGTACACAAGATTTAGTGATTTTTTTGCAGAATGACAGCCTGTCCATTAGAGTTTGTTGCATTCCCCTCATAGGTTGTTCCTCCGAACTTGGTCCAACTACAAGCTAAGAAGTTCGCTCAAGAAATTGCGCAATTCTGGAGGGTAACCAACATTCCCTCTAGAAATTGCGCAATTCTTCCATTCAGGCTTCATCCAAACAATTATGGAATTCCTCCCAGTAGGGCTGATTAACCCATGAATTTTGCAATCCTAGGAAGCAGTTAGCTGTTCTTCCTAGAAATTGTGCAATTCTCCTCTTTAGCCAACCCAACTCCTTTCCAGAAATGCACATTTTCTCCTAGAAATTGAGTAGCCTCTTGCATGTGCAGTTGAGCTGATCGGTTCCCTCTGGGACCGAGAAAAACTCATTTTCATGCATGGCATGCTTCTCCCAAGACAACATGCAAAGGCATTCCTTGATTTAGGGATCTACTTTTACTAGCTGGAAGTTGCATGCAAGGATCATCTCGGAAACCTCCCACCAAGTGTCGCTCTTCCTATGTTTGTGGCATGCACGTCACATCTTCAATTTTATAAAAAATCGTGAACCAGACACTGTAGAGATCATTCCTAACATCAACCTTGTATCTCTTACATCCCACATCACATCTAGGAGCCGTCGGCACATTCAGCTCAACTGTTTTGGGGTAAGCCTACTTCCCATGTCTTATGTTTCATTTGTGGCACTTTTTGTGTTTCACTTCATATGAATGTTTTTTTCTTGATTTCAGTGAGCGCTTGCTATCATTTTGATACATCCTAGCTTGTACTAGCACTGTTTTAGTTTTCGTTAACATCATACTGTTATTGCATGCATGAAATTGTTTTTCATGAACAGTCATTGATTCGGTGACTCGCCTCACCTACATGCATGATGTTCCATTTTCTAAATTTATCATTAACCATTTTCATGCATGATCATTCTCTTATGATTACAATTAGTACTGCCATGTATTCACATTCACATTTTCTTTCAGTTGGCCATCGGCGGGTTTGGGAAGCCTTAGCCCAGCCTCTACCTCACTAAGACAACATTGCGAAATCCTGAGAGGGAAGGATCTGTCTTCCTCTCAGGAAATGCAAATTTTTTCCCAATGACTATCCTACAGCCTTGCATTGCGCAATTTTGAGGGAAAGTGACTGTTGGCCTAGAAACTAAGCCTACAACCATTCCCAGCTGAGATTGTACATTGTGCAATTCCAGCAGTCAGCAACCAGACTCCCAAACTCTCGGCAGAAATTGTGCAACCTTCATGATTAGTTAGATAGATATGTTGCAAGTCAGTTCTCAAGTTAATTTTGGTTTTCGATTGACAGATTCGTGCCATGGTCACTGCCATGTATTTAGGTATCGTAGGTGTTCATCGGCCCCTCAACATTACAGGTACAATGGTTTCCAAGAAAGTAGAATCAAAGACAGTGTTCAGAGCACCCTTGGGGATGTATTTGATCAAGTGTCTATGGACTTGCAATCTCAAGCAGATCCACTAGTGGTGAAAGCTACTTTAGAGAATCAGGCTATGAGGTGATGGCGCGGCATGAAGATCACACAAAGGTAGAGAACATAATAGAGAAGGAGTTGCATGTGTTGAAGTAGCAACTCAATGAAAAACATGAGCTGCACAGACAAGTGAATGAATTGCAGTAGGAATAAGAGTAATAGGGGGCACAACATGCACTCATAGATGAAACTGTGTCTGTACAAGTTATAGATCCATCCCAGCAGCTGGCATGGAGCATACAAGGTGAGAAGTGTTGTTTATCACATGCAAGGGAATTCAATATCATTCATGTCATTGTGTGCACACATGTGATCCCACCCATTCAACACGCTCACTAAGGTGAAGACAAGAAGCAAGTTTGACTAGAGCTAAACATGTAGTTGACAATTGATGTGCATGACCACCAACACACACTGGAAGATCAATGAAAACACTATGCATCAGTGTATTTCTAGTTCATCCACACCCAAGAAGACCATGTGCATGCTAGAAAATTAGTTGGATGGAGGAACCATACCAATTCACAGGGATACAATGGAGGCAAGAGTTTGCTTCAACAAGATGTCACCTTTGAGCGCATGCACACCATCATGGACAACCAAGTTTGACATCAATTCACCACCTTCACGATCACAAGCATGTCAAAGAGTTGGTCTCACCACGATAGGACTTAGTGTCAGCGATGCCTTGCATGGCTTGCTTCAGCCATTTTGCCTCACATGAGCACATGTGCATTGTAATGTAACGTCTTGTCAAGTGGAAGTTCAAGTGTCGATAATTGGATGTAATAGTCATAGAGTAAATGAAGAGTCATGAGGGTAGATGAACTGTCATAAAGGGGAATTTCAAGGGTCACGCCACCCTTTTCTATAAATAGAACCTCATACCTCATTGTAAAGGCTTTTGGTCAGCCAAGCTTCTGATAAGACTATCTTGGAGAGTATTGTAACAAGCCTTGGCTTCTCCACTGCACAGAGCTAGTATATCTCTTTGGATGAGCAGGTGGTTGTGGATTTAACGTTCCACTATTAGAACTAGTGGTTAGACATGGATGTATTGTATGAATAGAACTTTTATTAATATAACATAGCCATCATGTTTCATGCATATGTTGTATTGTATTATATGTTATCCGGTTTACTCTAAATGATATATGTATTTTTTTTTTCTTACGCATGCATGTATGGACTATTATGTATAAGTATGTATGAAACTTTCTGAAATGTGTTGTTGGTTCAACCATCACTTTGGATTTCTCACTAACTTGCTTTCCAGCTTGTGATGCATCTTCACTCGTGTGTTCCCTTCCAATTCATGTACTATTACAGGTTTCCAAGGGGTGTGTTAGTCTCCTGCTGCAGCAGGTTACTCATATTTCATGATTGACATTTTATAGTCCAAATATGTCATACTTTGCATGCTACAATGCTCCATATTTTCTAAAAAGTCACCAAGCAAAGAAGGCTACTCAGAGTTCATCTAACTGCTTTCCAATTTTGAAAAGTCATTCCAGTTTTGTAGAATTTTCAGCTAAAGGGAGGTCCAAACAACTTAATCTTGGTCTCCCTAGGTTTCAATTTCCTATGTTAGAATATAGAGAATGAAAATCTGTCCAAATAGCTTAATCTTGGCAGATTCTTAGATAGGTAGAGAATCAAAGGAGCCCAACTGCTTAATCTGGGCCCTTGGAAGAAAAAAGGGTAGTTTGTAGATAGGAAGGCATAAAAAGAAAAAATTGAAATGATGGGTCTGCAAGTCTAAGTGCACCCAAACCAAAAGAATAAAAAATGTTAGGTAAGTAGGCTGGGTAGGTAGTTTGAGGTTGCAGAATCTTGATTTCTGATCAATTCTATGTTTTCAAAGTGTCATCTCTACTCAGGGCACAATCACCAGGCAGTTGTGTGTGAAGGAGCTCAAATCAGACATAACTAACTTCCCTTTCTCCATCTCCCCCAAATCATTAACTAATTTCCCCAAGAAGAGGTCAAGATCTGCTTGATATCTCTTAGTTTCATCATTTTCCATGTCATTATCCTGGGTGAAGATCTGCTTCACTCAAAGAGGATCCATACTTTCTCTATAAGGTTCTATCTCCTCCTTGAAGCCTAAGATCTCTGAAACTTAGCGCTTTCTTGTCATCTCCATATTAACTACTGACACTATTATTTAACTCCCTATATTTTCCCCATCCCCATACTAAAACTATGTAGAAAATCCCCTTATGTAAATATCCCCTCCCCCTGGTTGAAATATAACCATAAATACTTCTCTAGGAATTACTAAGTCACCTGGACTTTAGTAAGAACCCTCCCTCTGCATAAATTTCCATTCCCAAGTGTCTGGACCCCTTCCAAACACTAAGAAAGCCCTTTCCAAATGCTAAACCCCCCCCGCGCATTCTTCTTTGGAAACTATTAATGCTTGTTTGATAAATTCCCACCGCGCAAAACACAGTTTACCCATTTTTCTAAAGTTTAAAACCCACAACGCTGCAAAAAATTAAACCTTTAACGTGTGCGTGCTTTTACTAAACCCCGTGCATCTCCCTTTTCCGTCCACCGTCGGATCGCCTCCCCCAGATCCGACGGCCCTTTTTCACATCACGCGCCCGATTGTGGTGGTAGGTTACCACCCGACGTCCGACGGTTTTACCGTCGTACACCGGGACAGGTGGTGGCCTCCCATTGCATCGGGCCGCCCCTGCAGAAACCACCTCCGTACCAAAGGCGGTCCGATGCACAGGCAAAACCGCCCTCCCCTCACGTAACAGGAGCGCCACCTCACCCTGCCACGTCGCCTCCACATCACCTCACCAGGCCTGCGCCCGGCCCACGTCACCCTGCCATGTGTCCCTGCCACATCACGCCGTCGTACTGCCATGTCACCTTGATGACGTCATCATGCTAACTTCATATTCGTACTGGACCCCACTGCTGACGTCTGCAGCCAAAAAACTGAAAATTCGCGCAAGCGCAAAAGTCGAGCTTCAGAGCTCCGGAATGAGAAACGGAGGAAGTTTTCGATGCGCGATTAGCGCAAAGTGCTAATTGCACATCGCTATGGGAAATAGGCCATATTGGGGAATCTTTAGGGAATCGTTTGATTCCTTGGCCCGTTTTGCACCGAAAAACCCCGAAATTGCCCGATTTTGCCAAATTAAACGGGTTTGAAGACAGAGAGAGACCAGAGACAGAGATTAAAGAGTATCAGATCAAATTTGCAGACAGGAAGCACGTCAAAGAGTATAAAAAAGTGGCGAAGACCATCAATGTAGTGGCAAAGTGTATCAGAGGATATTTTCTCAGGGCTCGACGCAAATTCAACATTAAAACGAAAGCTTTGAAAGTCAGGAAGCAATTGAAGACGCATTGAAGGCTCACCAGCACAAATGACTGCACATTAAACTCACGGAAGATCAGTGGACCAGCACTCAAGGCACCATAATGACAGAACCACTGCAGCAAGCCACTCAGGACACCTCATCAACTCAACTTGATTCAATTGCCTCTAGTGCATCCCAAAGGATTTACTTGCATTTAATTCCAGCAATGATTAGAGTTTAGAAAAGCTTTTTGGCAGACCTGTTTAGGTCAGTTGTAATAAATGACTTCAGATATTTTGCTTATATATACCACCCTGAAAAATGGAGTAGGGGTTGGTTGGTTGGTCATTTTTGTTCATCAGTAGTTTGATCTTTGTTATTTCGATCCTTTCTCTCAAGCAGAGACTCGCACTGTAACTGTGATGCTTTTATAACCAAAGATTGCTGAAAGCATGGACTTTGTAACTTTTTGTTGTGTTTAACTGGCCGAGGAGTGATTGTGGAATTCCTGTGCTTCGACATGTTTCAATAAGTGCTTCTTAACTCTGTTAGTTTTATTCATGTGTGTTTTATCAGAAATCCGGCTTTCTAAATTGAGAAAAAAAGAATAGCTTAGGATTTGCTTAATTGCACCTTAGGCTCAATTTCTGTGATTTTTCATGTTTTCATCAGGAATAGTTATGAACATGCATAATTAAATGATCTTGTTTACGTTGTTTCTTTCACTTATGAATGATAATTTAGGAATTCTTAACTGCTCCTAGATAACCATTCTTTCACTTCTCCTCTATGTCAGTTTTGATGAAAGATTCTTAATTTCCTTTTGTCTCTGACCATCATTCCATCCTTCAACAAATTGATCATTGTCTCATGTGTGGCTACCTCGCTCCACAAGCCTCTTGTGACCAAGAAAACGCACCAGCAAGCTTTAATCCATGACTCCATGCCCAATGGTTTGAAACTTATCACACTTACCTTGCCTCTCTGCTTGGAATTTCTACCTGGCATACACCTTCCATCCAAACAAAACAACAAAACCCCTTGTGCCCAACAACTAGCCTCAAATCATCATCAAACAAAGTTAAATCATTAAGAGAGAGCCCTCTCTGATTGCAGGTGGGCTAGAACCTGCAATCCAAAGATTGGTTTGTGGTTACCTCGGTCGTATCCCTACAGGAGCTTAGGGACAACCTGAGTGATAACACCAACAACTACTACGCACACAATTTCTGAGTAAGAGAAACACATATGAAATGACATACATAGGAAGAACACATATTACATTACTATGTTTGGAAGCACCATATATTCTTCATTAATATTCAAAAATGGAGTCCATATCATAGGTTCAACACTGTTGAAATTTTTATAACAATTATTAGCTGGTGAACAAGCAATTGAACCAAAACTTGGAACCTCTTTCTCTTCAAACAAAACTCCGAATCTCTGAAAAGACAGAATTCATACCCCTGTGAGCAAAATTTTGGGACCTTTCTAATGATTTTCTTCCCTCTTTTTATAGGGAGAACCCAAGCAAAACAACTTACAAAATATCTTCAAATGTTATAGTTTCTTGAACAACACAGATGTATGAGCATGCAAATGGTCTAATGATTACAAAACAGATCTGATTCTCTTCTTGAAAATGCAAAAAAATCACAAAATAAAAAAACATGAGAAATGTGAGGTGTCATGATGGACACAACAAAATATCTTGAATGCCAATTCCTCTTATTGCCTCTGATTGAGCCACGATATCCCTCGATGGTTACCTGCCAATTCGCTTGTCGCTTTCTCCTTTTAACAGCTTGAAACTTCCCCTCTTGGAGCTGGCCATCATTTAGTATGGTGGCATTGAAGGTGCCCCGTATCATAACTTCTGACCCATCCACCCCTTTATTACCTCTATGGTACAGTATCAGAGCCCAATACATCTCTTCACATTTACATGGTGCAATTTCAGAGTCAAGGTGTATCATAACTTTATTTAAAATGTCGCTATGAAAATCCAAAGTTCTAACACCTCTAACCCTTCTGTGCTTAGCTCCTTATTGTTCATATACCATAGAACCACCACCTGTGACCACCAGTATAGAGCTTGGGGGTTTGGGGGGGGTTGTGGTGTGGTTGCAGTATTAGAGCCTTCGTCCATCGTAACTCCATTTGAAACAAACATTACGAAATCATATCGTCCCAATGCTCTTAGACCCTTTAGCGCTCCTCTTGTTTTACCTCCATGGGACCACCGCTTGGGACTTCCGCTTGGGACCATCAATATAACACTTGAGTGTTATAATAGCGGAGCCTTCCTTCGTCATAACTTTCTTTAGAAAATTCGTACAAATCTGCAGAGTCCTGATGACTTCATCCCATTTTGAGTTTGGCCCCCTTAACATTTCTCCCCTATAGGACCAAATGTTGTGAATGTAGGCTTATTGTGTGGTTGCTAAGGCCTTTGGGCTCCTGTCGAGAGCCTATCTCCCTTTGTATTCACACTTTGTTCTTGATTATTTTGAATGCTTGCAACCAAGTGCCTCTCCCCGTCGAAGCTCCTCTCATCGGAACGTCTTCGAATTTGAAATTAAAAACAAAGTTACAATGTCTCTCTCTTATTATTGGCTCCATAGCACTTGGGTTCTTGACCTTGGTCCACACCCTTGGTCCTCTGAGTCTTCATGACCAAATGCCAACAACATCGGAGCCCCTCCATCAGATCGAAATTTTTTATAAAATAATTTAAATGAGGGTTACAAAATCTCTTTCTTCCAAAATGGCAACCTCTGAGATGACTTCATGCTTTGATCATCATCTCCACATGGCACCTCCTTAGTGGTGATGCGTGGCATCTAGATTTCCCCATTAGGCCCTCGAAAATGTCGAAAATGACTGCCACGTGTCCACTGTATGATGACGTCCTACTGACGTCATCATCCATGTCAGCTTCTTGAGGCCAATCACCTGCTCCCATGTGTGTTATTTAGAGAAAAGAGAAAAAGGCCCTTGGGTCCTCAAATTTTCAATAATTTCCTTTGTATTTCCTTTTCTTGGAAACCTCGGGGTTATTTGAAGAATTTCAATTTCTAAGGAGTTCTAAAACTCTGAGATCCTGATACCATTCTTCTCCGAAGTCTTTTAAAATAAATTGTCAAGGTCTCCTTGTTCCTTCCTTCAATATCTCTCAATATTGATACATTTATTTCTGGTCTTTTCGATATCAACCTCTAATATTTCGACCTCTCCTTTGATTTCATCCTCCGAAATTTCGACCCTCTTTTATGGCTTTGGGATGCAGGATCTCCTTTTTGGTTTTTCCTTTTGAAATCCAAGATTTCGCCCATCCTTCCCTGTACTAGGGATGAAAAATATGGCAATTTGACACAACTACAAGATGGTATGACATGTGAAAACATCGGTTCCAATTGGGGACAATGTATTGCAAGAAATTCATTGAGAACCTGCAGATTAGTGCCTTCTATCCATTGGGAATGGAGTCATTTTATTCAAGTACATAAAAAGCAAAAACATAAAAATTAAGAACTTAAAGCATTACCAGTATGTACAATGGCTCACCGATATATACAGTGGGTGAAAATGGACCTCTTTAATGCTAGAAATAAAGCTTGAGAAATTGCCCATTCATAGGCAGTTCAAGCACTTCACCATCCAAATTTTCCAATAGGAAAGTGTTGCTTCCCTTTGCTTTAGATATCTTGAAAGGTCCAAACCACAAGGGATCAAACTTCCCATGTTTTCCTTTGTTCTCTCTCCTAACATCCCATCTGAGCACCAAATCCCCTAGTTGTAAGGATCTATCCCTTGTCCTTTTGTCAAAAAAAGCCTTCATATTTTCCTGATATTTAATCAGATTCTGAGTTACCGCCCCCTTGGTTTCTTGAAGTTGTTCTAGCTGATTGATTCTCATGGTTAGAGAATTTGGCTCTTTCTCAACATCCTCTAGAATTTTAGCTATTGGCATGGCTAGTTGGACAGGGAAAATTGTAACCTTACCATATACCAATTCAAAAGGGGACTTCCCAGTTGACCTCTTGGTAGTAACTATGTTGGCCCATAAAGAAAACTGCAGTTGTGAGTTCGAGTTTTTCTGATTTTCTGATATGGTCCTTTTCAGAATCCTCACAAGAGTTTTCTTTGAAGACTCAGCCAATCCATTTCCCTATGGATAGTAGGTAGTGGAGTGACCCACGTTGATGTTATACTTCTCGAAGAAACTTAGAAACTTGGCAGATTTAAAAACTTGAGCATTATCAATGATAATTTTCCTTGGACAACCGAATATGGCAAGGATATTCTCCTCCATAAACTTAATAAGAACTACATCAGTTGCATTTCTAGCTAGGATGGATTACACCTATTTTGTAAAATAACCAGTGGCTCTAAGAATCCATTTGTGTTGATCACTGGATGACATGTGTATTTATCCCATGAAGTTCAACCCCCATTGCCTGAAGGGCTCTTCCACAAAAACAAGGATCAAGGGAAGGGGTACCAACCTCTGTTTCTCTGCAGAAATTTGACATTTCTCATAGGACCGAACATATGTATGCACCTCACCAAACAACTTGGGCCAATAGAAACCTGCTTTAAAGATCTTATGGGTTGTGGCTATCTAGCTATAATGTCCACCATAGACACAGTCATGAAATTCATCGATCACCTTATGAATCTCTTATTCTACCAAGCATAAAAGAAAAATCCCCACCCGGTCTTTCTAGTACAACTGACCATTTGAAATGACAAACTTTTGGGCTTGTAGTCTTAATTCCCTGTATTTAACTTTGTCAAAATTCAATGGGCATTTCAGAAAAAGTAAATAATGGACCAGATACTTATACCATTGTGAGACAAGGTACTTCATTTGGATTTTTTGTATTGAGGTCTCAATATTGTCTTACTCATCTGATCTTCCACCTTTTCCTTCCTTATCTGTCAACAAATTTATGCCCGAAGCTTGGCAGTTAGCCTCAGACAATATTTGAGCCAATAGCTGCCCCTTAATCAACTTTTTTGGTTTGATCAACATGTCGTATTATTGGATTTTGGCAATCCACCTGCCCCTCTTACATTCACTGTCTCCCTGCACAAGAATGTCTTTCACAGTGGCAGTTGGAACATATGCTATTATATTGGACTGCAGGACATAAATTTTGAAGGCCTTTAGGGATTTGACCAAGGCATAATCTTGTTTCTCTAAGATATTGTACTTCAACTCTGCATCTCGTAACACTTCGCTAAAGAACACAATTGGTTGTTCCTGTCCTTCATTTTTTTTGTAATAGAATAGTTGCCATCGTGTTAGGACAAGAAAAAGATAAAATGAGGAATGGCCTCTAATAATCTGGGCTAGTTAATATTGGGGCTTCTACAAAAGCTTTTTTTAATTCTGGAGAATGATTCCCTAGCTTCTACAGTCCACTTTACTCCCCTGTCCTTATTCAACATCTCTATGATCTCTTTGACAATTTCAACGTAATTTGTTATGAATCTTCATAAGAAGTTGATTCTACCCAAGAAAACCTGAATCCCCTTCCTATTTCTTGGTAAGGGAATATTATTAATAGATTCCACCCTTTTTGGATCAATCTTCACTCCTTCCTTTGCTACAATATGGTCCAAAAGCTTCCCTTCACTTAAATCAAACTGTGATTTCTTAGGATTTAAGGACATACCATACCTTCTACATTTTGCAAATGTAAGCTGCAAATGCTTGAGGTGATCTTTATCTGACTCGGAGAAAACAATTATGTCATCTAAGTATATTACTGAACTTATCTTGCTCTCCAACAAATATTATATCCATCGTTCTCTGGAAAGTAGCTCCAATGCTTATGAGGCTGAAAGGCATTCGGGCATACGTAAACGTTCCCCATGGTGTAGCAAAATTTCTTTTATTCTGATCCTCCTAGTGTACTACGACTTGGTTATATGCAAAGAAACCATCCATCATGGACATCTGGGCAAAACATACAGTTTTCTTGAGAATATGATCCATTTTAGGCAAAGGATAGTTATCTTTCAGCGAGGCCTTATTCAAATTTCTGAAATCTACGCACAACCTTATTTCTCCATTCTTCTTCCTGACATGAACCAAATTTTCTACACAATCGAAGTACCTTAACGACACAATTATTTTATCCTATAACAATTTCTTCACATCCTTTTCAATTGATGGGAGCAACAGAGGATTAATCTACTTGAGATTTTTCTTATATGGATTCACCCCAACTTTTAAAGGAATTTTGTGTTGTATGATGCCAAGATCAAAAGCATCCAAATCACCATATGACCAGGAAAACACATCCATGTACTCCCTAAAAAGGTCCAGGTACCTTTGTTTGTATTCCCTAGGAACTCCTTTAGCTAATTTGATGATTCTTAGATCTCCTTTAGTGCCAATGTTACAATCTTCTACATCTTCCTCAAGCTCTTGCTTAGTTGGCTTAGTAGCCACGTCATTTGAGTTCAAAACCATTTCCAATGGAAGCAATCCTATGGGGATGATATTTCCCTTTAGCTGCAATAGCTTGTGACAAATGATGGTTTCTTCCCAACCAACCTATTGTTCACATGTCATCTCCTCATCTTCCTGATCAATCACCAAGTTTGAGAATTCTCCAACAACCTCCATGAAGCGCTTGATATGTTCTTCATCTTCAAACACCTTCCAATACTTCACATTATCTGGTGCCTATGACCTGTACCTGACCTCGACTTCATATCTGAGCAAGGGATTTTGGGGAGGTTTAAAATTGATAACAGCGGAGGCCAAGGATTTTGCCATCCTATTATGCTTCCTAGGAAGAAACTGAATATTGAAATATAGGAATAAGTTTTCAATTAAATCACATAGCTTGTTCTAGTAGGCATTCAATCTTGGGTGCTTGGTTTAACACTAATTTTTTATTTGCTTCACCACCATCTCTGAATCCCCAAACACAGTTAAGCGCCCAATGTTAAAGTTTTTAGCAGCTTGCAGGACCAACAAAAAAGCTTCATATTCAACAATATTGTTTGTGGCATCAAACTCCAGCTTGAAAGAAAGTTAGATCAAGCCATCTTTTGGAGATACCAATAACACACTTGCCCCATTTCCTTCTCTAGAATAAGAACCATCAAAATATAATTTCCATACCTTGTCATGCCCTAATGATTGTTTATTCCACTGAGTTTTACATTCCACCTGGGTGTCTCTCGTGATTTGATCATCCTCTTCTAACAATATACAAGAAAAATCCTTCTCCTTACCATACACAGGAGCATTTTTTGAACAATCTTCCCTAGTAACTGCCTTCACGAATCTAAATTCCCTGTACAATCGATGTTCTTCTTCACCAAACACAGGAATGGTAGCATAGGTTAAATCTAGTTTGATGGAACCCCCAAGTTTCATTCCCCACAACTTGGACAAAATCATACCAAATCTTGTAGGGATATCAGCCACTACAATATCCATTACCACAATTTTGGCTAGGATTTGAGCCAAATTGACCACCAGATCCTTGATCATACCAAAACAATTTAATCTTTTGGAATCAAAGGAGTAGAGGTATTTGCATGGTTTTTTTATCTACGACCCCAACTATTCTATCACAGATTAAGTTATGAGATGCCCCTCAGTCAATTATACTATTATGTAGTAACAGGTCATTAATTACCAAGGTAACATGGAATGAAGGAGTGGAAGGGTCCTACTCATCCACATGGGGTCCAAACACAACCATAGGCCTATCTTCTTGAAGGTTAAGGCTATCTTACAGGGGGTAGTGTTGGTTGAACTTGTAAACTGAGACACTTGAGCTTCATGTTGGGGTTGCTTCAATAATCAGTCAAAGGGGTAATTATCTTGACTTTATCTAACTCTCTTTAGAGACTAAAGGCAGAGGATTCTTATTGAATTTAAAAGACTCTATAGGTGCTTTATCCTCATTGTAGATTAGCTTCATTGGTGGGGGTAGTTTCTCTGCTTTGGAGGCTCCATATTAATTGGGAATGGGCTGGGAGGGTTCTTTCTTGGTTGGTGGGACAATTTTGAGTGGTTGCTTTCCTTTATCTATTGGATTGGGAGAACTTGGATGAAGAGTTTCTTCATTCTGATCTTGCCCACTGAACTTCTCATGGGTGACCTAAGATCATATTTACTATGCAAATGGGCTTGCATGAAGTCAACAAAGTGCTTACAATAATTGTCTGTCTTATCATCATCCACTGGGGCCTCTACATCATCCCCTTCTCCTTCATTGGCTTTTATTTCATTTTCTCGCTCTAAGAGAGAAGATAACTGATTTTCTTGAAATTGTACAATTTCTTCAATATTCTCTTTTGGATCATCTATTAGGTATATAAGAGGTTGAATATGATCCTTTTGATCCTTTCTCTCCCTTTGCAAGAGTTGCAAAGATGGTCTCCTGTATTGAGGATTAAAAATTTTGTTAGGAGTTGGCTGCCTTTGTCGGGGGGGGGGGGGGGCGGTGGGGTTTGTTCTCCGGCTCTAATTTCACTAATTTTTAGACAAATTCATTATTAACTTGTTCATCTCTTCTAACTTTTGCTTGAGTTTCCTTTACCAAAGTTGAAGTGTTGGCTTCTTCCTTTCCTCTCCTCCTATCACCATATTCCACTTTCCATTTTCATTTCCCAGTAGAGGTGAAATTTTCTTCAACTTCCAGGGCATCTATTTGGATTTGGTCCAGAGTATGAGACTTTCTTTCTCTGAGGGTGAACCCAGACTTTGGTTCAAAATATCCTTCAAAAAAAACTTTGGCAGCACCCTGTGGAGGTTTAATTTCAACTGGGATACTGTTATACAATTTAATGAACCTCCTTATAAATTCTAAAACATCCTCATTATGATTTTTCTTCATTGCATTAAATTATGTAAGAATATAGCCATAGTCCCTTTTCTCCCCCCAATTATGCATGAAAGCATTCTCCATCTCCTCCAAAGTATTAATTGAAGAATTTGGTAGACTCTTAAACCATTTCCTGGCCTCTCCATCCAAAGGCAAAACAAAGAGTCTTAGAACTACATCAAGATGTCCTACATTCAAATTCTCAACAAATGGGTAGAAAGCCTCTATATGTTTTTGGGCTCAAATATCATCCTCTCCAATGAGGCTTGGAATATTTTTAAGGTAGTCTTGTGACATACCATTCAAAGGCTGAGGAAATTTAAGTGGCGCATATCTATTAAGTAGGAAACTAGGGACAACCATGTTTTGCAATGGAGGTGGTAGAAGATTTACCACAATGCATGGTTGAGGTGTTGTATGGAGATGAGAAGAAGTGCTAACAAATCTCTAAGTGGGACTATTTATGAGCATATATTTGACTTCTTCAGGTTCTGGGTAGGTAGGGAATATAAGAGGAGAAAATCTAACAGAAGCTTCCTCATATTTAACTTTGGAGGAAAATGACTCAAATAGTTGGCAACATTCTTCTGAATATTCCAAAGCTTTGAAGGAGGACTCGAAGCAATTTATCTCAACTTTCTGAGAGTTGCAAGTCAACACTTCAGGACAAGATATTGCAGGGTTTGGAGTAACAAGGGCCCTCTCTTTCCCATCCACCCCTTTATTACCTTTGTGGTACACTTCATATCCCAATACATCTCTTAACATTTACATCATGCAGTTTTGGATTCGGGGCGCATCGTAACTTTATTTAAAATGTCGTTATGAAAATCCAAAGTTCTGATGACTCTAGCCCTTCTGTGCTTAGCTCCTTATTGTTCATATACCATAGAACCACCACTTGTGACCATTGGTATAGCTCTTTGGAGGGGGTTTAAGGATAAGAGCCTTTGTCCATCGTAACTCCATTTGAAACAAATGTTACGAAATCATATCATCATAATGCTCTTATCCCCTTTGCTCTTAGCGCCCCTCTTGTTTTACCTCCATGGGACCACCGGTATAACACTTGAGTGCTACAATATCAGAGACTTCCTTCGTTGTAACTATATTTAGAAAAGTCTTATGAATCCTCACAGTTCTCATGACTTGACCCCCTTTTGAGTTTGGCCGCCTTACCATTTCTCCCCTATAGGGGCAGGTACTGTGACCGTAGGCTAAGTGCTTGGGTGCTAAAGCCTTCAGGCTCCTGTCGGGAGGATATCTCCCTTTGTATTCATGATTTTCACTTGGTTCTATTGAATCCTTATGACCAAGTGCCTCTCCTAGTCGGAGCTCCTTTCATTGGATCTTCTTTGAATTTTAAATTAAAACAAAGTTACGATGTCTCCCTCTTCTAATGAACTCCATAGCGCTTGGGTGCTCGATCTTGGTCCACACCCTTGGTCCTCCGAGTCCTCATGACCAAATGCCAACAACATCGAAGCCCCTCCATCAGATCATATTTTTTTATAAAATAATTTAAACTATGGTTATGAAATCTCTTTCCTCCAAAATGAGAACCTTCGAGATGACATCATGTTGAGGTTGTCATCTCCACATGGCGCCTCTTGAGTGGTGACGCATGTCATCCAAACTTGCCCCATTAGGCCCCCAAAAATGTCGAAACCAACTGCCATGTGTCCAATAGATGATCATCTCCTATTGACGTAATTAGCCATGTCTATTTCTTGGGGCCAATCACCAACTTCCATGTGTCTTCTTCAGAGGAGAGAAAAAGGCCCTTGTGTCCTTAGGATTTCAACGATTTCCTTTGTATTTCCTTTTCTGGGCAACCTCGAGGTTGTTTTAAAAAATTCAATTTATAGGGAGTTACGAAACTCTGAGATCCTGATACCATTCTGCTCTGAAGTCTTCTCCTTCCTATATTAGTTCCCGAGATGCTGAGGCTTTGATATGCCATTTCAAGTCTGCTTTTAAAATAAACCATCAAGGTATCTCTATTCCTTCCTTTGACATCCTGTAATCTTGATATGTTGCTTGTTGGTCCTTTCAATATCAACCTCTGATATTTGAGCCTCCCCTATGATTTTGGCCCTCTTTTATGGCTTTAGCACTTAGGCTCTCAATTTTGGTTTTCCCTTTGGAACACCAAGATTGCACCCATCCTTCCCTGTACTAGGGATGAAAAATAGTGCCATTTGACACAACTATAATATGGTATGACAAGTGACAACTCCTAGCATGGAGTCCTCTATAAGATACTGCTTGATGCTCCTAGATATAAAATTGATCTTGCCAAACCGAAACCAAGTCCTCATGCCGACGGAGTTGTAGGATTGATTGATACTAATATGGCTAGTTTGTTAGTGAATCAATTACAACAATTGTCCTTACAATCTGCTTTTGAGATGCAAAATACATTGTTTGTGTCTCCCCCTTCTCAACCTTTAGCGATTAATACCATTCATTCCTCAAATTCCAAAGGAAATCAACAATCTGATGGGAATAAGAAAGGACATGGGAAAAAGAAAGACAAGGGAGGGAACGTGAATGAAAATAAACCTAGTGAGGACACTTGTGGGGGCAAGAAAGAGTCTAAGAAGAAAGTTAAATTCCCATGCAAGCTATGCAGTGGGGATTATATTACTCATCTTTGCCTCAAGGTTCAAGACAATCAACACTTGTTAGCCCAACAAGGTTCTTATAGTTCCTAGGTTGTGCTTACTAACCCTTTTCCACAAGGGTAGCAATTACTTGTTGGCACTAATGCTAATACTGGAGCCCCTATAGGGGCAACTAGGAGGGGGAATCTACATCAAATGTGTATATGGTTAAGTATAAAGTTGATATTTCAACTAGATCTCATGATTATGGAGAACCAAAATCTTATAAGGCTAAAGTTTCTTTTGATAATCAAGAACCTCTTGATATAGAGAGGCCCACAATTGAACCTATACCTCGGATGCCGAAAGTCTCCTCAAAATGATCAACTTATAATCCAAATGCTAGGGCTACTCAAAACTATTCCATTGTTGAAGATTTAGCTCAGAGTCCCTGTGTTATGTCGATGTTAGAGGTACTCTAATTGTGTCCTAGATAAAGGAGTGATTTTCTCACTGTGATCATAACAATTGAATTAAAAAACTCTCTAGTGATTACATTTGATATGTCACATGTCAAAAAGAGACTCCCTCATGGCATGGATTTTCAAATTAAATATGTGTATCATAAGAAACCATATTTTGAACCGTAGTTGATGAATAATATTCCACATGTGCCATGTTTATGTCATGTTGGAAAGCTATCAGGTCCCCTGAAGTTGTTCCCTCTCCTACTCTTTTAGCCGCATTCAATGGTCATTCTCATAGGCCTCATGGCATTATGTCTGCCCTCCCAATTTGTGTAGGGGGGAGGTTGTTAATGTGGAAGTAGAGATAGTCGATATCAATATTGATTGTGATATTTTATTAGGTCAGAACTGGGTATATGCAATGGATGCCATAGGTTCATCTTTATTTTGCATCATATGTTTTCCTCATGAAGGGAAAATTGTTACATTTGATCAGTTAGCTTACTCTCCCAATTACCCAAACACATCTATTGATTCCATTGTACCCTTAGTAAAGAATGATAACAACCTATTGAGAATTTAGGAGTTGGAATGTATTCCTCGTTGAGGGGTACTTTTGATCTTCCACCTCTTGTTGCTTACATCAATGTCATCTGATCCTCCAGGGTGGTGCCTTGAAAATGTTATTTTAGAAATCATTATTTTTCAGATCCTTGGACCTTGCCCCCTCCTACTGCCACATTAGAAGATAGGAAAGCTGGTGGAATGGCTTATCCTATATCTATAGCAGAAATTGCATATCGAGCCATTGTTAATACTATAGATTCTGATCCTAACCCTGTTTCATCAGAGGATGTGGATGGTGATGAGGCACCCATCTAGATAATTGATTGTGCTTTGGCTATGGATTGCCTTGATATATTTTTACCATCTGAGGAGGCAATTATAGAAGCAACGACTAGTGTAGAGAGAACGTGGGATGACTTGTATCATTGCTCACTTGCATAAAGTCAAATAAATTTTGTCTAGTCCTCCTTCTCAAGGAAGTGTTCACAAAATTTTAAACACTTTGGCTCCAAGACATATATTTTCTGAAGGTAATATGGCTAACATTTCAAAAACTATCCCGGTGAACATTTCCATGAAACCCAAATTCATTGAAAATATCTTCATTGGAGCTGATTGTTCCCCTAAAGAGATTAAAATTTATATCTACCTTTTCAAAGAGTTTAGTGATGTATTCACTTGGCCTTATGAGGAAATGCCTAGGATTGATCCTAGTATAGTTCAGAATGAGATCAAGACTTACGAAAATGAAAATCTTATGTGTCAAAAGCTTTGGCCCTATCAACCCCATGAATGTTGTGGCTATCAAGGAAGAAGTGGAGAAAGTGCTTAAAGTAGGTTTCACATACCTAGTTCCTCTTACTGAGTGGGTTTCGAATCCAGTCCCTGTGGACAAAAAATAAGGAACAATTCCTGTGTGCATTGATTTCAGGGATTTAAATAAATCATGTCCAAAGGACAATTTCCCCATTCCATTTATAGATCATATTGTCAATGAGTGTGCTAGAAATGAGTTTTTTTCCTTCATCGACAGATTCTATGGGTATAATCAGATAACAATTCATCCTGAATATCAACATAAAACAATTTTTATTCCCCCCTAGGGTATAGTTTCGTATAGGAAAATTCCTTTCGGCCTTAAAATGTTGGAGCTACCTTTCAACGAGCTATGTAATATTATTTCATGACATCAAGCACATAATCAAGGCATATTTGGATGATTTAGTTGCTCGCTCTCACAAGAGAATGGAACATCCAAAACATCTCGTTTAGTTTTTGAAAGATATCGTTACTATAAAATTAGGTTGAACCTTAATAAGTGTGTTTTTGCTGTCACATCTGGTCGGTTGTTGGGATTCATTATTTCTAATGAAGGGATTCATGTTGGTCCCTTCAAGGTTGAGGCAATACTTCAGTTGCCTCCCCCGTCTAATATTTGTCAATCTCAAAGTCTACAAGGAAAAGACAACTTTTTAAGAAGGTTTCTTGTGAACTACATTGAGATTACAAAAGGTTTTATGTGTTTACTTAAGAAAGGAGTTCCATTTGTTTGGGACGAATTCACTTAATGCTAGTTTGATGCTTTGAAAAATCCATTGATCTCTGCTCCCCTTCTGATTCCACCATATTATAACAAAGATTTTATTTTTTACCTTGTGGCAGTAGAATCAACCATAGGTATGGTTCTAGTTCAAGAAGATGATGCCCTTAGAGAACATGTGATTTATTATCTAATTCATGCCTTAGTTGGTCCTGAACTATGATATTCCCATGTTGAGAAATTGGCTTTAGTAGCAGTCCATGTTGTTCAGTGACTCCGCCATTACATTTTGTTAAGAAAAATATTTGTAGTAGCTAACATCAATCCATTTCAATTTTTCCTAAGTAGGCAAGTGATTGGGGGAAATACAACAAATGGATTGTGATTTTACAAGGGTTTGAATTAGGGTTCATGTTAACCAAATCAAATAAATCTTTGGTTTTCACAGAATTAACTTCAGAATTGCCTTGTGAGGTAGATTTCACTTATGAAGAATCATTTCATGATGAGCATCATTTTCTTATCTCCTCACAATATCCTTGGGATGGGGACATCATTATATTTCTCCAGACTTCGAAGTTCCCTTAATATTTTTCTAAGGAAGAATGTCAAAAATTATGTCACCTTGCTAAGAGTTATTTGATCATCTGTGATACCCTCTATCATCATGGGGTTGATTAAATCCTTAGACATTGTTTGACCTTAGAATAATTTGAGTCAATTTTAAATTATTGTCACTGTGGGGTTTGTGGTGGTTATTTGTCTGGGCTTGCAACAACTCATAAAATATTGTGTGCATTTTTTGTCTTTGATTTTGAAATATTGTATTGAAGCGGTCAAAAAATGTCGCCCTTGTAAAATCTATACTCGGAAAATACGTGCTCATCCAACTCCTCTCTTTCTTATCATCATTATCAGTCCATTTACTAAGTGGAGAAATGATTTTACGACTTGTCACCCGGCTTCGGCTAAGGGACACAAGTTCATTATCATAGCAGTAGACTACTTTACGAAGTGGGTCGAAGCTATGACCACTTTCAATAACGATGGAGAGACAATAACACTTTTCCTTTTTAATCAAGTTATCTCACGTTTGTATCCATAAAGAGATTGTCACTAACCATGGCATTCACTTTCATAATAATATGATGTATGAGTTAGCTTTAAAACTAGGATTTCAGCAGGAGAATTTGTATCCTCATTATCCTTAAGCTAATGGACAATTTGGAGTTGTTAATAAATATCCTAAGGCTATCCCACAAAGGACAATTAATCAAGTTAAGTCCAACTAGAACATCATGCTTTATCCTACTTTATGGGCATATCGAATGTATGTGAAAACTGCCACAGAGTTCGCTCCTTTTCAGTTGATCTATGGTTTGGAATCGATATTTCCTATAAAATGTGAGATTCCATTTCTTAATTTGGTAGTCCAACTTATTCTAGACACCTCAAGTTTAGAAGAGAACCTTGTTCATTTGGAACATCTTGATGAGAAATGTCAGGATGTTTCCATAATGAATGAGGTTAATAAGAAAAGAGTCAAAGCTCAATATAATAAGTCAGTTCAAACAAGGGTTTTCTCTAAAGGTGACCTTGTCTTGGTCTATGACTAAGATAAAGACACCATGGGGACAGGAAAGTTCAAAATTGTATGGTACAATCCTTTCATTGTCAAGAGGCTCTTGAAGAAGGGTGCTTATGAGTTAGTTGATTTCAAAGGGAATGTGTTGTCGGAGCCCGGAAATGGGCTTTATCTCTAGAAGTATTATGCTTAGGCTTTTGCTTTGTTTTGTAAATTGTATATAGTTTTAGTTTCCATCTATGAGTATTGTAGTGACGATGGTGTTTTTGATCTGCTTTTGCAGGTTATGGTGAGTGATTCGGTGTACTTAGGATTCACAGACAGTGCCAGTAGGCACACCCAAAATCTAGCTTCCCCGGCATGAGTAATTCATTATCCATCTGGTCAGTTGTTGGTTGCAAGAGGCATATGTATTTATCCTACTTCTAATAATATGGCTAAATACAATGCCTTTATAAATTTACTTTCTAAGGCAATATCTTATGGTATTGAATCATTAATGGTGTACTTAGACTCACAATTGTTGGCGTCTCAATTAAATAACATTTATCGTGTAAGGGATCCTTCATTACATCATCAATTTTTTAGAGTGAGATTATTACAAAGATAATTTAATTTTATTACATTCATTCACATTCCACGATCGGACAATGCATTTGTTGATTCTATAGAAAACCAAGCATTGGATTGGCATATCAATCATTCATCACATTAAATTAAAACATCAAACAATCATTTGTATATATGATAAAGTCATCCTGAAATATCTGTATATATAGATAGATAAGTGTAAAAAATATTACAAAATGTGGAAAAATGTCTTGAAAAATTAGGCCTTATGCCCGATCATGTCTCTATAAAAAAGATTAGTCTATCTAAAAATCTAAGTCTGAGGTCCCTTCCCTGGATGAGCATCTCGGTAGAAGACGATGGAATTTGCCACTTGTCAAAAGAGTCATGTCCACTCTCATGGTACTCCAACAACCCATCTCTTTATAGCCTCAGGGAGGTCCTCCACTTCCATTGGAGCCAGGCAAGTTAAGTTCCTTTGTACTACTCGTAGGAGCCTCTCAGACTCAGCTTTTGCACCTTTCGCATCTCTGTTGCGACGCTTATGCATCAGTAGACCCTCATGTCTCACTGGTCCCACGTATGCATCATGATCATTATAATATTGTTAGGATTTTTAATTTACTATGATTATCCTTAAAAAATAAAAATTAAAACGAATATGTTAAAAAATTAAAACTTACCAATGTCCCCCCATGCAGCTCCCTTGGGAAGTATTAACTTTGGTTCTGCCCAGAAGTCTAATCTTGCATAGGGGTAGTCTTCAATGGCTATGAATTTTTCCTCCCACCACTAGAAGAACTCATCATCAAAATCAGCCAAGGTGACTTCATGTTGACCAAGAGCATTGTGCACCAATCATATACCACTGGTTTTCAAGCACTCTACTGCTAGAAACATGGTAGGTTGTGAAGTTTGATGTAAGGAAGTTGAACCTGATATCCTGGAAATTGTGAATAGGATATTTTTTATTGCCAGGTTGGTGATGTTCTTGATTGGTATTTGTGACCCAACCTTATCAACATTTGATGCACATTACACAATAATATAATCATTAATGTTAAGGCCCCCGCTGGCCCTGCCCTTCATGACTGCTTCTCCCCTCTTGGAGAGACCTGTAATGAAGTAGATGTCTTCTACCTTAATTTGTAATGGCATTAAATCTATAAATTAATGCTCTTGCTTTGGGTCCCAATAATTAATTAGCATTTCCAATAATCTCGTTGGGCCCTCATATTTGGCATCATGAAAATTTTGAGCAAACCACAATTTTTAAGTGCATCCAACGATTCTTGGTCTTCCAAGACTTGGTTATCCACATCAACATGTTCCCTTTCTCTCTAAACAATCGACATCCTAGAAAATTGAGCAATTTTAACTGTTTGTAATTAATTTGTGTATTTGGTTCTATGTTCAACATCCTAGAAAGTTGAGCAATTTTAATTGTAGGTAATTAATTTGTGTATTTGGTTCTACGTGTACGCGGCTTCTGTAGAAGACAGTCATGTATACACACGACTTTCCCTCTGACAACCCGTGTGTACATAATTCTATATGTGGCCTGAAAGAACCAAACTCGCGTATACGCAAAACCAGTTCTAAAGTTAATTAATCAATAAAAAATCAATTCAATTATTAAAAAATTTCAATCCAAATGAATAGATGGGGTTATGAATTACCCAAAGTTCATGGATTTTGAATACATTGGTGGAATTGGTTGGATTTGTTTGCTCAAGTTTTCTCAAAAAGCCCTCTCCTCAACACTTCGATGGTAAGAATGAAGTTGGGTAAGTTCAAATCTTTACTTTATAGTAAAAAAGCTAAACTCACTTTTATAAAGTTTATTTTAATTTTATGAACTTTTGACGTTTGCTTGAAGTGTTGGGAAGGGCCTTTTTTTTAGGGTAAAGAAGACTTCTATTATCACTTAGTGATGTTTTCATGTTGTTTCGATTCCACAATCATTGACCTATCGTGGCAGGTATTGTACTCTAAACTAGCATATAAGTTAAGATACATCTTTTTCCGTTGCATTTTGCATCTTGGCCTTGTATTACGATACATAGCCATAGGGTCGACCCCACCAGGTTGCGGTTCTTTAACCTCTCTCACTCACTATTTAGTAAAATCGTAACATAGTGGTAGAGCCTTTCCTTCCAATGGCTTCCTAGTTAGAACCTTACTAGCATGTGATGTCCATGCTGCAAAAATTGTGGAGGCTCGGGAGTCCTCTTTAGTCCCGCCATGACTTTGCGCTAAATCCACATTCTTCCTCTCTGCTTTTATTCTATATTTATACCCTAGAGGCTCTCATGTGTTGAATTGTACTATTGGATTGCATATTGACCACTTGCAACCCTTTTGGCCTTAAGCTGACTTCATTGCACTAGTGTATAAGCCACTTTTGACCATGAATTTTTTGTAAGTTCAAGCCTGCATTCATTAACCTTTGAGACTTGACACCATTTTTCCATGGAGAGAACATTCCCTGAGTTTCAATGATCAGTATCCACCACCTTGCATTGAGCATAGGAATGTTCCATACCTAGGAACTAGTGCACTGACCCTTGACACTCATTCTCTCCACTATACTATAGGCATTCTTTTATTCCTTTTCATGCTTTATAATATGAAAAGACAAAAAAAAATTAAATATTCCAAAAAAAGAGTGGGAATGGGATAAATTCTTAATCATCTAATGGTAGCAAGTTTCAGTCGTCGCCCTTGAACAAAGCACTTAAAAAATGAGTCTTTCCTCCATTGGGATGGGACTTATTTTGAATGATGATGATGATGATGATGATGATGGTTAATGTCCACTGAGACCAAATTGGTCTATCGGACCTACAATTTTCTTAATTTTTACTTGTCTGGCTCCTCGTCTTTCTTGGCGAGATTGGTGTTGTAGCTTTCTTTCTTTTCTCTACGGTCTTCCAACTTCCTTTGTCTTGCATCTCCCTCATCTCTTTTGGTTCTTGGGACATTGGTGTCTTAGCTTCGCGATCTATAGTAGGAGAAGTTTGGTTTAGGAGATCTGCTTTGCTGTTGAATGAAGATTTATTTTCTGCGGTATTCAGATCCTCATAACTGTTGATTTGTTGGGGCGGGCTTTCTCCTTGCTTGCTTTGAGAGTTGTCTCCTTCTTCCTTGATTTCTTGTGACTCAGAGTTTTCTCTAGAATATTCTTCTTTGATGACAGTGTAGTGTTCTTTTTTTCCTCCTTCCCACCATGTAGATCTGTGGTGGTTTTTTCTAGCAAAATTTTTCTCAGAGGCTTTTGGGCAATTTTTGGCTAGATGCCCCGTCTCAAAGCACGATCGACATCTGAAGAGGACACTTTCATAATCAAGCTTCTGGTTCCACACATAGTCTTTACTTGTTAGGTTTATTTCAGCTGGGAATCCGGCGCTGAAATCCATTTCCACACAGAGGCGTGCATAGGTGGTTCTGGCATATCCCTCTGTTTCTGGGCACCTGCAGTAAAATTTCCCAATTGCATTTCCAATGGCTTTTAGCGAGGAGAGATTCCAGAGATGCAAGGGTAGGCTTGGCAATCTCACCCAAACTGGTGCTGAGGTTATCACTACTGTAGAGGGATCGAATGATGGGTTCCATGGCTTCATGAATAAGCCTGATTTTTCCCAAAACCAAGGGTCGGAATCCATAATACATTGTCTGCTTTCAGGATTTTCAAAATCTACTATAAAGAAACCCCTAGCACAGGGGTAAATATTAATGTCATCAGAAATTACAGGCTTCCATACCTCGGAGATCCAATTGTGGAGAGCTATTAGTCGCGGCCAAAAACCATTGAATCGACAAATTAGGGCACTTTCAGAAAACTTCAAAGCCTCATCGAGTGAGGCTTGGACCACCTGGACAGTGGGTGTTGGGGCTTCACTAACAATATGGGCAGGAGCTTGCCCTCCAGGAGCTGACGGCACTGAGCCAGCTGCTACTTTCGCGAAGCTGGGAGCCATATTTTACTTCCTTCCGAAGAAACCTATCGCAGCCAGAAGCTGCATTCAGAAATAGATCTAGATCTATGTATATATCTAGATCTGCGTTCAGAAGTTGTGTTCAGAAATAAATCTAGATCTGCGTTCAGAAATAAATCTAGATCTATGTGAAGCTGCGTTCACGGCTAGATAACCAGCCAGAAGAAACCTATCGCAGCTAGAAGCTGCGTTCAGAAAAATCTCTCGTGAGAAAAAGCTGTGTTCAGAAGAGAGGAATAACCGCAGACGAAGTCACCGAAAAAACCACAGCCACCCAATATAAAACAATATAAAAAACCCAAACGAAGTCACCGCAACCGCAGTCACCGAAGTCACGAAGAAAAATCACTGCAGAGCTCACCGAAGAAACGAAGAGCTCACCGCAGATCACCCGAATACTGAATTCCTGTACATGTGGTGCGGTGTACATATGGCGTTGTGTACATGTGATGTCGTGCACGCGTTGTGCAGGTGGTGTTGTGTATAGCTGGTATTGTGTACATGTTGTACATATGGTACTGGTGTACATGTGGTATTGTGTGCATGTCATACATGTTGTGTTATGGGCATGTGGTGCTATGTATGTGCATTGTGTAGTTGTGGTATCGTTACATGAGTATTTTTTTTGTTGTACTCTGTTTACATATATGTATTTTGTTGTACATCGCGTGTAGGTTTATGTATTTTTTTTGTGGTGTACATCGAATGTAGGAGTATGTATTGTATTTTTTTGAAATTGGGTGTAGGTGTATGTGTGGTATGTTAGGTGTACGTGCATGTATTGCATGGTGTTGTATGTTGTGTGTGGTTTTATGCATGGGATGCACACTATGTGTATGTGCACATGGTTGAGGAGAAGGAACTAGGTGTTTTTCGGGTATGGCAACCGATACGGAGTGCACACGGAGTAAGGAAAAAGATAGAAGTTGAGGATTGATTAAAGGATATGTATCACTATTTTATTTCAGTTTTGTTATGCATGTGATTTATGATTCTGGTCTATGATGATTACATGTGATCTATGATTATGTTTTATTATGGTTACATGTGATTTATGATTTTGAGATATGATGGTTTTGTTTTGAGCTAACCTCATGTATTATGTTTATACATGATGATTTGGTCAAAGTTGATAGTTTGACTTGTTGTGACAGGAAGTGAACAAAATTGCAAGTGTACCTTATTAGCAGACCACCAATGAGGTATCATTTGAGGTTATTTCAATTTATTTTAAATCTAATGGAAACTATGTGCTTGATATAGGAAAGCATGAAATGAATGGTTGGGTGGTTGAAACTGATAGTAAGCATTAACAACAATAGTAGAAGGAATTCGAACATGTAGAAATATGCTGGTAAAACATTCAGGAGCAAGGCCATTGTGGGACATTGGTACCCAATAATGTCCATTGATTTCCATGAGCACACTATGACCAGTATGATGGTTTTAAGGCAAGGATATGCCTTGCGTTTTGGACCTTCTGATGTGAAGAAACCTTGTTGATGGATGGACTTCTCGGGATGGGGGTGCCAACGGAACTTAGAAGGTGTGTGATTGCATGGAAGGGGTGACTGAATTGCCTGAGGGATTATGTATCAGAGAAGGGAAGGGCGGGGATATATTTTTTTTGGTAACTAGAATCTCCAGATGGAATCAAATGCACATTAGGAGTGTGCCCTGAAACAATGAGTTGGTAATTATTCACTAAGAGGACAGGTGGTGCAGTATTATAACATTGGACGTTGGATGTAGATTTGACCTTGCAATGGATTATGGACTTCTTGGGAAGGAGGTGAATCTTGGTATTACTTTGAGGGTGGAGGTGTGAGCCTCTGACTTCCCTTATTGTGGATGCAGGTATCGTATCCTTTTATTTGTTGGTTGAGAAAATTTTCATATGTGTATATGTGTGTGTTATTGTAAATATTGTATCAAGCTAGATTTATAAAGCTCCATAGACAGTACAATTATTTACTGGGTGAAGCAAATGTGTATATTTGTATATGTGGTTATTATTGTAAATATCGTAATGAGTTGTGTTATAAAGCTCCAGTAAATGGTATGTTTTTCATATTTTAGCAGATGGTCATTGTAAATACTGCAACGAGCTATGTTATAAAGCCCCATGGGTTTTATGTTTTACTTCCAGCAGCCTCGCTGGTTATAGGTGTCATTGAATACTGAGGACAGTGTTCCCCCAAGGGGGAGGGTTCTGTAATAACCTTGGTTAAAAATCCATGTGAAAATATATAAGACCACGATCATGGGACATGTATTCCAATATTAATGGTGGGAAAAAGATCCTATTGGGTGTTCATTCAGTTTATTATGGCTAAAGCAAATTAGCAAAGACAATGGAAAAGGCTTTGGAAAGGAAAAATGGCATTTTTGACACATTTATTTATGAAAATAATGGAAATTAGGAGAAAAGGAAGGTGAAAGGTCACAAGTTACATGTCAAGAGTAACTTGAAAGAAAATAATGGAAAATAAATAAAATAAAGGCCTCATTGATAAAAAGGCTTATGAGGATCAGTTGGAAATCTTTTGATAGGTTTTATTGGAGCTCACTTCTATTCTCTCTCTCTCTCATACTCTTGGACACTAAGAGTTTTCTTGGAGCACTCTTGGAGGAGTGTGGCATACTTGGAATTTGGAGCAACAAGGCAAAGGAAAAGCAGGAAAGCAAAATAGGACATCGTGATCAACAACTAAAATGGGTTTTTTTGCAGGTACCGAGTTGCATGTATGATTTCCTTGCTAGTTTTGGCATGCATGGCACATGAATGTGGTTTGTAGGTTGTGATATGTCATCGGCATGGAGGATTGGCTGGATTGACAGTGGCTTTGCCTAGCCTTGTCATTTCTTGGATAGTCATGGTGTTGTGGGTTTTACTTTTGTTTTCTTTTTGGTTCTCATATTCCTTTGGTTGTGGGTTTAGTTATTAGTTCCTAGAGCCTTGGTTGGACAAACGCTCTGGAAGCCTTGTAACAACTTAGGTTGAGTTATTATTCCTAGACCCTTGGTTGTACAAACACTTTAGAAGCCCTATAATAGCTTTGCTTGACTTATTAGTCCTGGAGCCTTGGTTGGACAAACGCTCTAGAGCCCTTGGTGGGTTGAGTTACTAGTCCTAGAGCCTTGGTTGAAAAAATGCTCTGAATCCCTTGGTGGGTTAAGTTACTAGTCCTCGAGCCTTGGTTGGAAAAATGCTCTAGAGCCTAGTAGCAGCCATGGGTTGAGTCACTAGTCCTAGAAGTCAGGTTTGAGAAAATTCTTTAGAGCCCTAGAATGCTTGGGTAATGCCCAATCTGGTGATGGTCAGTGATGTTCGACCGTGAGGTGGAGTCACTAGTTTAGGGTGGAGGTGATTTGGCCTCTGGAAGCCCTGAATGGTTTTGATTGAGGTTTTTAATGAGATCCCACATTCATGCTTGGAATATGGCACGTGGGTGACTAGCTGAAGAGAGATTCGACTCAACCATGTTTATGGTCAGGTGGTGTGTGGAAGTCCCAGACATGGTTTCATTTTGAATATGTTAATAAGATCTCTTTTCCTCTTGTAATTTATCGGTAAGTGTACGTGATATTAGTTGATATTGATGGTTGTTTTATCATTGTTATGTTGTTGGTTATATGTTGGTTATGAGCTTGTTTTATGATAGTGATGATGTATGGCTCTCATCATGTTTTGATTTTTAAATGAATGAAAAATGTATCTATGGCCTAATAGATGAAATTTCAGCTAATGTACTGAGGCATCAATGCTTCTTAATGATTCTCATATAAGTATGAGACCCCTATGCTTAGCTCTGCTGTTAAGACCTGTAGATTGCATCCTTGTGACATGTTTGGCGAAATGCCTGTCATGGCTAGTAGGCGTCCAGTCAAGTCCCTGTTTAAGTAATTACATTTGTATCATTATTCCACTGTTATATTCCATTTATGAAGGTGGCATTGAGTTATATGCAATGACTTGGGATCTAGGCCTAAAAAGATGGCACAAATCCCAGAGTCATGGGCACAACACTAGGAAAAAAGTCATCGGACGCTTGCTTGCCCTTATTGTGGGAGCGTCCAAAGCCTCCCAGACACACCCTTGTCCATATCAAGGGAGCATCTAGGGGTTTGATACACTAAAACTTCACTTGGTCTCAAGGGTTGGTTACTTGAGTGGTTAGGATGGTTCCTAGGAGTTTTGTTGATGATGTGGAAGGTCTATGTGATGTGTTCTGTCAATTACACTTCCTTAACTAACACATAGGGAGTGGAATCATATCATAGTAAATTCTCATCACATGTTTACCTCAATTGGTCGGTTACTTGGGTAGATGTGGGAGGAGGGTGTTACATTCTCTCTCGTTCGAACACATCATAAGATTTAGCAATATCGCAAAGTTTTGAGTTCGGAAGGGTAGTGAATTTCACAAGCTTAAGATTTTCAAAATAGTCTTTTCATCTTTGATGTTTCTCCGCTGCCAGTAGGCCTGGACAATACCCCATCAGAGTCACATCAGGAACATAAACATTGCTCTACTTCTAGTGAGCCTGGACAGTATCCAGGCAGAGTTGCTTCCTTCACCTCTTTGCACAAGAAGCCTTCCTCTTCTTTCACCTTTATTTATTTATTTTATAGGAATTTTCATTGGAACTTATTAATTTTATGGGTAGAAGAGGGATCCTAACTTATTGAGAGAAGAAGAGGTTATTTTTTCAGAGAAGCATACAGAGACCTTTGATTTAGGTTTTCTAATTTAGATTTTTCCCCTTCTCCTCCTCTACAAATTGGATAGGCATGATAACATTGAAACATAAAAACTAATTGTGGGCATGAGGTTTTCCTAAATAGACACAGGTTCATGGTTTAACCAAAACTCTCCTCACGGACGGATCGTATTTTCCGTTAGAACTTCATCGATGAAAATGTATAACCAACACAAGGAAGATGGATAGAAGTTCGGCCAAATGTTGAAGTGTCACAACGACCTTTTCTATTTTTCCACATTCCCTTTGAGCCAATAGAGCATCTCCATGCATGTTCTCATAAAACGAAAGGAAAGACAACAGACAAAAAGGAAACAAAACCAAAAGACAAGACATAAAATGGTTAAAGCAAAACATTATGTGAAACCAAAACCAGAAAAAACAAGACAAACTATGGGAAATCAAACCTGGATGGACATGTAAGTAAACTAAAATGCAACTAGAACTACTCCTAACCTAACCAACTAGAAGTTCAAGGTCATGTATAATGGAATTTCCAATGTAGCCACCGTAATTTTTCTGACCTGCAATCATAAATATGTGATAGATTAAAACAAATATAAAACAATATGCAATAGAAAAGATAAGAACTTGAATAAATTGCACAAAAAATTGAATGTTTTTCCTGTCAGCAAAAAGATAGGCCATAACCACTGCTTCTAACCAGCTTATATTCTTACCCTTTTGACGAGAACCATCATTCAACAAACTCAAAAGTTTCCTGTGAATGTGTCTCCATCTGCACCGATCTCCTTAGCAAGTGTGAGGAAATATGGAAAATTGTTATTTTTTATGGAGCTTTCCAAGTAAGATTGTTCTAACTATTCAATGATTGGATCATAAAATTCATGATAATCCTCTTGAAAACCCTGAAAACTTTGAAAAGATGAATTTTCAATTAGAGGCACGAGATTACTATGGGAATCTTGTGAGGGATTTGATCATATTCAGCAATCATGTCAAGACAGTGAGGATGCAATATAACCATCAGTGAAGGCCAAAGTTCCTTAACCACTCGATAAAAATCCAAATAGTGAGATGTTAAACGATGAAAATCGAAGGATGTAAAACAATTGTCATTGAATATACTAATGGGAAAATGATAAGATGAATGACATTCATTAGAGACATGATGATGATGAAATGGGATGATTAAAGCGTAAAATTCCCCATTTATAATTAACAAAGAGAAATCAATTTGAACAACTCTGCGAATGCTCTAAATAATAGAACCAACTTCTTTGCATGTCAAATGTGACTAACCATTTTCCTGTTGCTGGTGAAAAACTCTACAAGCATCATAATTATCAAAAGAATTTAAAAGGAATGCCAACACAACAAGCACATGAGACCAGTCAGGAAATAGTAAACGGAGAATAATTTAATTCGCGCAATAAATCGTGCATTCTGTTAGTGCCTAAATCTACCTCAAGCTGAAGGAAGGTAGGTCTAGGGTAACATCAAACCACGCTTAACCTCGTAGCTATCCCTACCAGGTCGGGAGAGGGCTCTCTCCTTGTCAATCTCAATTAGAATATTTGGCAACTAGGGCTTGAGATGACTGAAATGAATGCTGATTTTAGGCTAGGTATAGTAGATCAGAGAATTTTGTTTGATTTTAGGTTTTGGTTGCTGGATCAATTGGAGAAGGCAGATTGGATCCAGGAAATCAACTCAGGGATACAGTGATATCCTGTGGGTAGGTAGACAAGAGCTTATGTACTAGCAAAGGATTGAGATGGTAGAATAAGACTGCTGAGGAGTTGAGGAGGGCACAAGAAACTATGAATCCTCTTCAAACAGTGAAAACATTGAAAACTAAATGCAATCCCAAGACAAAACATTGTAATTCTATTGTATTTTGTCTATTCACCTTGATTCATTTAGTTTAGAAGAAATAGAGATATGTGGATACATATAAAACATTATAAAAACTCATTACAAAAAAGAAACAATACATAAACTCACTGTCACAAGAATCCCACAAAAATAGTTGTGAAACCTAGTTTTATTCCTTGCCAACAGCTGATACAAAATGTTTAGTGAGTCCAACACTTCTGCCAAAGTCCAACCTTCACAAATGAATAAAAAAGTACATGATATAGGCAAGGAAACTACTCAAGCTAGTTATTAGGGTCGAATCCATGAGAAGAGGGGTGGTTTCAACCATATCTAAACTAGGAACAAGAATATAGGTAGTGAAACAGCTTGCCTCTAAAACCATGGAAACTGATTCATTCACCCCCATACCACTTCAAAATGATTAATCTACACTCTAAGGTCATTTTGAAATTACATTTACATAGCATAGCATCATTTACAATCATAAATTCATCCAAGATGAGAGGAAAAGTCAATTGGTAGAAAAACTAGGCGAGATTGGGTTTTTGAACAAAACTGGCAATATTCATCCTATGCGTTGTGCTTTTTCTAGGCCAATTTTGGAAAGCTTTCCGGAGTCCAAATCAAGTGCAGGATAGCTCATTGGAAATATTGATGAGTCTAATTTCTATAACAACTTTAATTTCTGAATTTGGAGTTCATTTTCCCCTCAAAAAATTGTTTCTCCCAAGATTGCTTCCTATGTGGCAAAAAAGTCGCAGAGAAGGCACTTTTTGGGTGTTTTTTGCCCTTTTGGAGACCTAGAACTTGTCCAAAATTCCTCGCCATTTCTGAGCTTTCATATCTTTCCATGCTGATTCCAAAAATGTAAACCATTTTCCAAGAAGATGTCCCCAACAAAAGTGTAGTGCCGATGGTGCTGCGCACCTATTGGAAAACCCTGTTTTTCAATTTCCAAAATTCGAAAATGACAAAATTTTCTCCAAATTTCTTGAGATTTGGCATGAATGATCCTTTTTAAGTGCTTTGATGGGCCAATTATGTTTTAGCCAAGATCTTGAGTTTATCTTGCTCTTTCTTGATCTGGGTTGGGTATTGATAGGCTAAGTGACGAAGCATATTTTTGTCTCTGTTAACCCTCTCAATCAACTTCTCTAGGTGTATGTTAACAGTTCAAGACAAATCTCCTTAGGATTCTCAATTTCCTTTGCCTTTTGTCTTCTAACCTTGCCTCTTCACTGCCTAGTCACTGGGCCTTTTTCATTGTTTTTTAACACTTGTGGTGAATGATGAGATATGGTGGATGGATGAAAGATGAGTATGAAGAGATTTTAGGATGAGTAGGTGAGGGTGAATGAGAGTGTGAATGGGATTTAGGGAGTGAGTAGGGTTTTGTATGTAGGGTATAGGGTTTTAAATGGAGGGTAGGGTTTAGGAGTTTATGTATGGGAATGGGATGTATATAAGATAGGGTTTCAATTTGTAGTGTATGGGAGTTTAGAAATAGTGTTGGCATTATGATACAGGTGTTTTCCTTGATGGTAACTCACTTAGAGGTTTGATACAGGTGATGGCAACTTAATCAAATGGCAGATCCAGTGCAGTAGGTAAAAAGAAAGGTATACACGTGTTAGACTTGATGAAAGTGTGTATATACACGGGTTATCTGAGAAAAAGGCACATATATGTATACACGTAGGTTCAAAAAAGGAAAAGCGCGTACATGGTTTTGGTTTGTGGTATTTGGTCCATGGTATTTTGGTATTGATCCATGGTATTTGGTTCGAAATAATGACCCGAGGTATTGTGTCCATGGTATTGTTTCTACATGGTTTTGGACCATGGTATTGGGAGAAGCCTCAAAAATGAAAGGTAAGGAATGGATGTCTGACGAAGTGGGAAGATCTAGTATTGTTGGTTATCAGTTTGTGGTTCTTGGCTCAGGGTAGATATGACAGCAAAGGTATAAGTAATTATCTTTATATCTGTACGCGGGTTGTCTCTGGTGAAAGCATGTATAAAACGCGGTTTTGATATAGTTAAGTAGTGTATTCATTATGAGATTTGGTGTTTTAGGTTGTTGTTGATTCTAGTGGTTGTTGCAGAGTTCTGGGATCTGGTTTGCATTCTGTGTTGTTGATGACAGGGTTTTAGTGATTCAGTATTGGGTGATTGAGAGATCTATGATGCAAGTATAAGTCGATGATTGTATTGTTTTATACTTATGGATCTAGTATGAAAATGTATGAAACGTGGTCCCTGAAGAAAAGAAGGTTGTAGCCTTCTATAGGTCAGCACCTACGTACTAGTATATCTGCTAGTAGAAGAGCTAAGGGGGTTGTATCTCCCTTCCAGAAGTAGCTAGAAAACGAGAGAGGGTTGTAGCCCTCTGCAAGTTGAAGCCTGCGTGCTGGTAAAGGACTGCACCAGTACATTGTAAAAGAAGTTTCTTATTAAAGGAAGAAGGAGACGAATTGCAGCAGGTGGTTTTCACCCACATGGGTTCCACCTTATATCAATTGTGTTCATGTTGGGCTGCTTAGTGATGATCTGTACTATTACTACACGTGATACTGTTAATATAGGTTATAATGTTCTAATGCATTTACTGAAGATTAAGCAAACTAAATCATAAGTTTACGGCATGTACACTAGTTTCACTTTAACCAGTCGCGCTATCATACGTGGATTATACTTGAACTGAAGCCGCGTATATAAAATCTGAGGTATGAAAAATGAAAAGTATCTGATTTGATAATACTGATTCACCCCCCCCCCCTCTCAGTATTATTTCCAACAAATAGTAGCAAAGATGAATGAGTGACCTTGATGAACAGTGAAACCATAGTGGATACGTAGACTTTAACAACTATGGTGAACAATGAAAACTAGGGTTTTGATTTCATGGATGAAAAACCAACAAGACAAAATCACTCTTTGGCAAGGAGGAATGAAGCAGTTACTTATAAAGAAAGTGAACTTAGCGATTTGAAGTGATTTGAGGTGATTTAGCAGTGTTTTGGGAGTGTTCAACAAGTGCGCAGTGCCCTCAAACAGGTGTGCAATGCCAGTGTAACTTTACACTGGAAACCTGCCATAGGTGCACAACGCCAATCCAATGCGTAGTGCCAGCTGATAGGTGCATAGTGCCTTTTTGCAGACCGCATTTGGAGGCCTTCCCGGTGTCCAAATTGGGTATGTGATAGCTCGCTGGAAATAGTATTGAGTCTACTTTCCCAAACATCTTGAATTTTCCAATTTTGAGGTAATTTGCCCTGTCAAAAGTCAAATCTCCCAAGACTGGTCAAAAATGTGCCAAATGAGGCTGCCTAAATGCAGAGTGTTGTTGCAGTCAACTTCTGAAGGTCTTCCTCAACTCCAAATTGAGCTCATGATAGCTCATTGGAAATATATTTTTGTATAGTTATCATTTGACTCATCAAGAAAGTTATTTGGCCAACCAAGCTAGGTGAAACCTTGATTTTCCCAAGGTCATTTCAGAGGTGCATTAACTCTCTTGAGGCAACTTGTATTTTTGACATTTCTATAAAACCGTGAAACCTGTGTAAAAGGTGAAGGAGGGTTTTCTTCCATGGCTTGTTATGGACAAAAACCTCTCTCACTTTTTCTAAATCCAGTATTTTTTGCTCAGAAACATCATTTGAGTAAAACCTATCCCGATGTGTGAAACAGGGGATTTGTCGAAATGAAGTGAAATGAAGGGGATAAGGGGCTTCTAAATTCTTGAGAAAATTTTTGGAAGTAGGGATGGATGTTAGAAAATAGGGGAAAGTTAAATTTCAAAGATTGAGTGAGGGGAATGGGTCCAAAAGCGCAAAACACAGGCCTAGCCTAGAAATTTGTCAAATTGTGGCAAGAAACTAGGGTTTGTGGGAAGATGATGAATCTGAGGGATATCAATGATGGGAAGTGTTTAATAAGGTACATTAAGGATAGGGGAAGGTGTATGAGCATGAGGTTACAAGATTTGTTGATGATTTTACCATACAAGAGAAATTACCTTCAAAACCCTAGGAGAGGGAAATGAGTCTTACCCAAGTACAACTGAAACATGAACAAGGTGTGAAATGAACCATTGGAACTTGAAATGATGATGACAGCCCTTTTAATTATGGTACACTTAGCTAAATGGTGACATGAACCAACACTTTAAAACTTTTGAAATGAGTGAAAACAAATCCTAGACCTAATACCTAGTGACCAAATTTTATTTGAAGACTCACTGAAATGACAAAATTTGACCTTGACACCTTAAAATTACTTTGTAAGAGCATGTTTGATCACTGGAGGAAGGCTTCAAAGACTGACATTAACACATTCATTATCACTCATGGGGATTTCATATGTAATGAAGGGAAAGGTTTGAAATACAACATTCGCAAGAAAAACCAGGAGCTGACTTGTTAGGTCCCTATACTACTAGTGTAACCCCTTATTGTTATTAGTGCAACCCACTTATTGTATTATTGTGCCCATATAGTCCACATTTTATTATTATTGTGCCCCATAGAATCCCACTATTGTTATTGTTGTGCCCCTACAATATTATTGTTATGTAGGCTCCAATTGTTTTGAGACCCCTTAGACTCCTATATATAGAAAGGAGGTCTTGACATTTGTATCATCCAAGAATTGTTCATTTGTGTAATGTGAAGGAGGCTTCCCCCTCGAAGAGGCTGATTTTGAAGTCGTTGATCTATCTTTTCTATCTTTTTGTTAGTTGGTTTCATAACATTTGTTATAAGAGCTTAGGATTCTAGGGTTTCGCTGCTCCAAACAGGGCATCGTGGAATTTTCGCTATAAATTTTTATTTATGCAGTTTCAGAAGCTAAAAAAACAACCCATTTGATCCGAAATCATTCTGAACATCTGGTCTGAATTTCAAATCTTTTCTCATTGTATTTGAGGAGATATCGTCAGTGGAAGTTAGGCTTTTTGAAAGCTCCAGAATTCTATCTCAAACAGGTTATCATGGAATTTTCGCTATAACGTGTTTTATATGAAGGTTCAAACTCTGAAATTACAACCCATTTGAGATGAAATCATGGTGAAGCTCGGGCCTGAATTTAGATCTTGTTTCACTGTATTTTCAAAGATATGGTCCAAGACATTTAGGGTTTGTGCAGGCTCCCGACTTACATTCCAAATAGGTGACCTTGGGAAGCTCATCATAACTTTCTCTATGAGCATCATATTGTAATTTTGTAAGAATTTATAGAAAGAGGAAGGACTGTACTTTTATGTATATTTGTTTCAGGTCTAAAGGGCGAAACAATGACACATGGTAGGTCGTATAAGTTCGCTCTACTGAACCAGTCTATAATCAGGTCATCATAGGAGATTTCAAATAAGTATTTATTGAAGAATCTAATATTGATTAGACTGGTGGGGTTAGAAAGAGTACTCAGAGGGATACCATATGCCAAAATTTTAGAACTTGAAGATTTGAAATTACATAGCTACAGTCATTTAAATATAGAACTCCTAAAAGCAAGAAAAGTAATGACTCGAATCAAGAAAATAGAAACACCTAGTAAGCAAAATTGGATGGATGATTTGAAGAATGTGATCAAAGCTAAGATAAACAGTTTTATATGTGCCATGGAAGCTAATATCGATGGTACGAAAGCATATTTGAAGAAAGGCATGGAAGATTGAAGAAAGACATGAAAGGTTTGAAGGAAGGTGGGACAAAGTTGCTACAAGAAAGGCCTCCTAATGAAGAAAACGTAGTAGAGGAAACTCATGATGAGAAAAAAAAATGTTAATCATGATTTCATAGAATCTAACATTGGATTGAAGACCCACCATATTTCAAAAATTGATATGAGCAAGTTTGATGGCAAAGATCTTGTAACATGGATACTACAAATGGAGCAATATTTTGATCTCCATAATGTTCAAAACACACAAAAGGTACGCCTTGCAACTTTATATTTGGAACCAAATCAATTTGTATGGTATCGATGGCTTTGCTCTCATAAACAATTTGTCATTTGAGCCATTTTTATGGAAGTAATGATAGCACATTATGAGGCTACAAAAGGCAACACCTTTTTTAGCCAACTGATAAATCTCAAACAAAAGGTTTCAATGATGGAACACATTGAGGACTTCAAAAAATTGAATGTAAGGGTAAAAGATTATCCAAAGGAGCATAGGATTGACGTGTTCATAGGGACTTTAAAGGATAAAATCCAACATGAGGTTAGCCTTTGGGAACCTGATTCATTGGATAAGTCATTCAAGTTGGCCAGAAAAATGGAAAGCAAAATTATGGCAACAAGGAAGCCTACCACTCACAATTATAAATATGGAAGTGTTGTTTCTCCTAGACTTTCACCACCTACAAGGTTGAAACCAAAACAATTGGAAGAAAAGAAAGCAAAAGGGCTTTGTTACAATTGTGATAGAAAATATACTAAAGGTCATAAGTGTGCTGAGAAGAAATTAATTTAAATAGATGGGGAAGAGGAGCAAGAAAAGGAACAAGAAATGTCAAAAGAAGAGGATATACACCAAGAACCAATCCCAGAGAAAGAAGAAATGAATCTGACCATATATTGTAATGCATTGATAGGAATTACCACTCCTCAAACTTTCAAAATAGAAGGGTATATCGAGAAGAAAAAGGTAATAGTGTTGAAACTTGATTGATTTGGGTAGTACCCATAATTTTATTCATTGTAAGATAGCCAAGGAATTGAATTGATTCCTATATCCAGCACCAGAGTGTCAAGTAATGGTTGTAAATGGAGGAACCATAAATTTATCTGGAAAGTGCCATAATATCAAGCTATCCATGGCAGAATATGTATTGAATAGTCCAATTCTTTCCATTCCAATGGGCGGTGTTGATGTTGTACTAGGAGTCCAATGGATACAATCTTTGGGTATAATAGCTTTTAATTTTCAATAACTTTTCTTTAAATTTTTTTGGGAAGGAAAGGAAATCAAATTAAGGGGTATCGTAGGGAAACCGGGAAAGATAATCAGCTTTAACAACATGACAAATCTTCTAAAGAAATAAAAATGGGGCATAATTGCACAAGTATGTTCGCTAGAGGTTCCCACATCGAAAACAACTATTTCTCCAAATCTCCAAAAATATTTGGACAATCATTCCAAGGTATTTGAGACTCCCAAAGGCCTCCCACCTATTCGTGAGCATGATCATGCTATTCATTTGATTCCAAGAAGTGTTCCCCCAAACATCAGGCCTTAAAGATATCCATATGCCCAAAAGAGTGAAACTGGACGTATGGTTGCAGAAATGCTAGAGGTTGGTATAATTCAACCTAGTCAAAGTTCTTTCTCTGCTCAAGTGGTATTGGTACACAAGAAGAATGAATCATGGTGCACATGTCTGGATTATAGGGAGCTCAACAAGCTTACTATTAAAGATAGATTTCCCATTCCCATCATTGATGAATTATTGGATGAATTACATGGAGAAATTTACTTCACCGAGTTGGATCTTCATTTAGGATATCATCAAATTAGAATGAAGACGGAAGACATTCCAAAAACAACATTTAGAGCTCATGAGGGTCATTATTAATTTTTGGTCATGCATTTTGGCCTTATCAATGCACCTTCTACATTTCAAGGTTTGATGAATTCCATTTTCAAACCCTTCCTTAGAAAATTTGTGTTAGTATTTTTTAATGATATAATAATCTACAACAAGTCTTGGAAGGATCATGTTCAACATGTTGACAAGGTGCTCAAAATATTGGAGGAGAAACAATTATATGCAAAAAATCTCTAAATGTTTCTTTGGAGTACAAGAGGTGGAATATTTGGGTCATATTGTATCTCATGAAGGTGTTAAGGTAGACCCTACAAAAAATAAATCCATTAAGGTATGGAAAATTCCCACATCCATAAACCATTTGCCAGGATTTCTCAAGTTGATAGGGTATTATCACATGTGTGTTAAGAATTATGGGAGAATAGCAACATCTATAACAACATTATTAAATAAAGATGCACTTTCTTGGACTCCAGAAGCAACGAAGGCCTTTGAACATCTTAAAGAGGAAATGTGCCAAGCACCAGTCTTAGCTACGCCATACTTCACAAAAACCTTTATTATGGAATGTGATGCCTCGGGAAATGAAATTGGTGTTGTTTTAATGCTAGAAGAAAGACCCATTGCTTTCAAAATTTGTCCAATCAAAGGAAATTATTTACACAAAGCTATTTAAGAGAATGAAATTTTGGAAATACTACATGCACTTAAGAAATGGTGACCTTACCTAATGGGAAGACACTTCAAGATAAAAACAGATCATGATAGTCTTAAATAATTTTTAGAACAAATATTATCTTCAGAAGAACAACAAAAGTGGGTCACAAATATGTTGGGTTATGAATTTAAAATCATCTATAAAAAATGGAAGCAAAATGTTGTTGCAGATGCACTCTCAAGAAAGGATGAGGATGTGGAAGCATTGTTTTGTGCCATTTCCATTATCCAACTAGATTGGATAAATGAAGCAAGGGATGAATGGAAGAATGATGGAGAAGTGTGGCCGTTCATTCAAAAGTTGCAGAAGATCCCAGTTCAAATAATATTTCCAAAACTTGACAAGGAACGAAAAATCATATTGAAACCTAAAGCAGTCATAGAAACAAGAAATCGACAGCTATGGAATCGATCAATTTCAAAGTATCTCATCAAGTGGAGAACTTACCCACTGAAGATTCCACATGGGAGGATGAGAATTTTATACATAAGCATCCAAAACTACTCAAGCGTTGAGGACAATACTTTTTGAAGGAGAGGGACATGTTAGGTCCCTATACTTCTAGTGTAACCCCTTATTGTTATTAGTGCAACTCCCTTATTGTATTATTGTGCCCATATAGTCCCCATGTTATTATTATTGTGCTCCATAGAAGCCCACTATTTTTATTGTTGTGCCCCTACAATATTATTGTTATGTAGGCTCTAATTGTATTGAGACCCCTTAGACTCCTATATATAGAAAGGAGGTCTTGTCATTTGTATCATCCAAGAATTGTTCATTTGTGTAATCTAAAGGAGGTTGCCCCCTCGAGGAGGCTGATTTTTAAGTCATTGATCTATCTTTTCTATCTTTTTATGAGTTGGTTTCATAACACAAGCTCATATGGAGTATGTCCGGTAGTGTTTCTCCATATGATATGGTATGCCCAAATTGCTTCTAGAAGCCTTTAAGCCCAATCTCTTTTGTGTAAATGTACAGTCTTAGTTAGTATAATTTTAAGTACCTTGTTGGTAGATTCCACTTTCCCATTGGCTTGTGGATGATATGGAGTGGATTTCCAACGTTTGATCTTATATTGCTCCATAATATTTTTCACCAACTTAGATGTGAATTGAGCACCCTGATCTGTCACAAGTTCCCTTGGGACACTAAAACGAATGAAAAATATCCTCAAAAATAAATGTAACTATATCATTTTTGGGAGCAAAGGGAAGTGGTTTAGCTTCTACCCATTTTGTAACAAAATATATACAAATGAGAATGTACCTCTTTTGTTTCGATGGAGGATTGATTGGACCAACAAAATCTAGAGCCTATTTTTTCAAAAGGCTCTATGAGTACCTATGGCTATAGAGGCATCTCATCTCATTGAATGGGCTTACACATTCTTTGACAGTTATAACATATTTTGACTTATTCCATGGCATCTCTAAAAATAGAAGGCCCATAATATCCCAAAAGAAGCACTAATTTATTTTATTCGCAAAGTGTCTTCCACACGGCTCATCATGACAAGCTTTTAATATCTATGGTACTTCATCATCTCGAGTACATCTCTGGATAATCAAATCATGTCTTGTTCGATACAATTCTCCCTCTATCCATGAGTAGGGTGCACTGGCTTTGATGACTTTCTGTTTGTATCTAGCTGATAATTGTGGAGGAAATTTTCTTGTAGCCAAATAGTTAGCAATATATGCAAACCAAAAATTTTTAGTAGACACTGCAAAAAGATATCTATTAGGAAAATTATACTTTCAAGGAGTATCAATATTATCATTCTTCATCCTAGAAAGGAAATCAACAATTGTGTTTTCCTTTCCTGTCTTATCCAAGATGGTAATATTGAATTCCTATAACAATAAAAACCATCTAGTGATCCTTCCATTAGTGATTGGCTTATCCATTAAATATCTAATAGCATAAGGATTTTTATGGATGAAAGCTTCATAACTAGTAATGTAATGTCTAAACTTATTAATCACATGAACAACAACTAAAAACTCCTCTTATGCAATTGTATAATTTAACTCTGCAGGAGTTAAATTTTTACTCGTATAATAAATAGGATAAGGAGAATGTTAGTGTCATATGTTATAGTAATCAAAGTCAGGCTTAATCTTTTCACCATTCTAGTCAATTTGTAAAAAAAAATTGCCATGATCTCTTAGAGATCAAGTTATTAGTCTTTGAGTGGAGATAATAGCGGATTTGGGTTTTTCAGCATTGAGTCGAATCAAGTGGTGTCTTTTCAAGTTAGTTGCAAGATCAAATCAAATATTTCATCAAATCATCATCATCACAAATTATTGTTCCGCTTTCCCTTTGTGTTGTGTTTCTACAAATTGGAGGCTTTCTTGTGCCACGATCATTCTTAGGTTCCAAATTTATCTTCTATAAGACAATTCACATTGTATGTTGTCAGTTTCATCTTTAATAATTGAGAAGAACACCCAAAAATCTCGCAACCCACATAAACTTGAATGTGTTATTCTTTCAACGCTATTGTCATAATCATGAAGTTTAGAAGAAGATGGGGTTTTTTATGTTATTTAAGTTCATGGAAGCTCAAAGAGGTTGTTAATCTTGTTAGCATCATCAATCATCTATTTTATTCGTTCAGAGACCCTAGTTCTCAGCGAAACCTATGCAGGTGAAATTGTGTTGTGCTCTGGCGTTGCGCTTCTGTTGTAGATGATGATTTTCAAAGAAGGAAGATTTCACTTTGGTTAGGTGTTTCTTAATAGGTATTCAATGATTTAGGATTTATTTTCCACATGTTTGGAACATTCATAGGTACAGGGGATGATCAGAAGTATATAGATGGTGAAATCGCTGCGCTTTTGAAGTAGTGCAACGAATATGTTGCGCTTCCACACAATCAGAATTTTGACCTTTTAATTTGACTCCAAACCTCATGAAATTGATTCTCATAGTTAAGAAAAAAATTACTTGAGTTTGTTTCAGGTTCAACATTCAAGCAGTTATCGTCTAATATGAAAACGAATCTCGTTGCGCTTTTGTTGCAGGGGATTTGCTGTGTTTTTTATTGTTTTAGCAGTTAACCTCAAAATGGTTTTTGACCAAATGGAGATGAATTTTGAATAAGCGAAATATTTTTTTTTTTGCAAAAAAGAGCTAAATTACAATAAATTCCTTCATTTTTGTAACAATTGTCATAGGTTGGAAGATTCGAATGAATCTTTACGACCTATTTTTGCAGATTTCATCATTTCTTGTTTTAAACATTATATTTAGGTGTGAATTACGAGGATATGGAGAATCATTTCCAACTCTCAATACCAAGCTAAAGAAAAAATACCTCCTTCATTTTTGTAACATCTATCATGATTTGAGAGATATAATCTAATCATTGACCCCTATTTTCCAGAAATTCGGTCCCTATTTCCTAGAAGGTAGTTTCTAAATGTAATGCAACTGACTCTATCTTTGGGGAAATGGTTGAGATCAACCCCCTAAGGTCGAGGATGAGATAATTGTATATATTTTATGAGTTTTAGTGTGCAAAGGGTAGGTTGGTTGGTCAAGGTTAGAGAAACAAAAACATTGTGCATTATACTTTTCATTTTCAAAAAGCTTTTTCAATGAATGAAGAAGACTGAGGTCTGCTTTTACAGGGATTCATGTGTCAGTTTCTCATGGTTATGTGCTCTCCTATGTTGTAATATTTATCTCTTATTATCAGGGAAAATTTTAAGGATAAAAACTATCTTGAGGTTTAACAACATTGGTGAATCTCACTAGTCCCTAATATGCAAATTATAAAATGTTTATTGATGTATTTGTAAAATTATTCAAATTTATAATGATTTTATATATACTCTCTATATAATGTTGGCAATTTTAAGGTAAAATAATTTTATATTGTAAAATTTGGGCAAATGATTTTTATAAAAAATGGAGATTGGCGATTTTTTGTTGTTGGAAAAATCATGGAAAATTAGCCCACCTGCAAATATTAGCCCCTAAAATTTTCCATGCGTGTTATCATCATGTTTGAATTTTATGTCTTCATGTTTAGTTTAGCAATGATTTATTTTAGAATTCATTGTTAAAGTGCTTTGTCATATCTTGCTGAACATTTAATGTTTTACTTCTATTATGACATTTAGAATTAATCCTCAATTAGATGCTTTAGATGTCATTATTCCACCATTCCTTTGCTCACCCCTCTACAATGAACTTGATTAAAAACACCAAAAGATTGCCTACCTTGCCCTTGTCAAAAGATTCCTCATATCTTTATCCTCTCACTGGAAAATCAATCAGCTTCACATGACTCCATGCCCAATGGATTTTCCCTCTTCCCTACCATCAAATTGTTAAATCTTATTTTCCCTTTGATTTTAATACATATCCTAAGACTTAGTGATTGAAAATTCATATAGAGAGAACCCTCTCTGAAGTTGGAAGGGGTAGATTCCAGTTTCAAAGTGGGTTGTGGTTACCTTTGGGTTCCTCTCCTCAACCTGGAGGAATTACGAAGTGCTAACATAGTGGCATTGTTGCTAGGGATTGAAAGGTTTCCTCTTCTCGGGAAAGAATCCTATAGATCATATTTTACTTCTGCTGGTGAACATAAGCCAAACACATGAAGGTTGTACCATTTACCCAATCAAGTTTCAACCTAATCCAAAGACTCCACTGGTAGCAGGATCCATAAATCAAGGTTTTACTGGCAACTCTACTGGCTCAAGATGAGTTCTACATTTGCAAGGTATCCTTTAAATCATATGCATATTCCAGGTTTTCAAAATTGCATTCCTCGTGTTGATTGGAAAACTTATTTTCTAAAATTCAGAGATCATAAAGGAGATGATATTTCTCTTCATTTGGTCAAATTTCACATGCATATACATAGACTTAAGGTTGAATTTCATGAGGACTATTTTATAAAGATTTTTATGGAAACCTTAGAAGAATATGCATGATATTAGTATGAAGGATTTTCAGCTGCTAGTATATATTCCTTAAAGATTTTCCACACAATGTTCTTTGAACATTTTGAGGAATCTTATCCATCATTATTGTTGGTTGAAGGTTGTTGTCAACATGTTGAAAATTTCATTCAACATATGGAAAATGTTTATGGAGATGATGAGTTTATGGATGATGAGATTATAGAGGCCTTTCATGAGAATTCTTTTAAACATCAGAAGGAAATAATAAATGATGAGGACAATTGCCATGATATTTAGGTTTGTCCTCATGAGCTTGATGAACATATTCAACAAATTTCAAATGATCAAGAAAAAGAAATAGACAATCAATCAATTTATTCATCTTCCGGGTCAGTGATTGGAAGAGAGGATTATAAATCCTTTTGAAAATTCTTATTCTCAGCAACATGAAAATGCATCCCAAGACAATGAAGTTAAGAAGGTATGTGACATATAATTTCATCTTACTATGCCAATTATATAAGAATGCATTAAATTTTTTTTTTCAAATGTTTGTTAAACCTACTGCTCTAGAAACTCTCAATTCAGACTCACATAAAGGTTACTTATGCATCCATTTTCTGAAGGTGATACACATGAAGCTTCATATTTTTAGGATGTTAGGCTTCAAATTGACCATCATAAGCTGCAGGAAAATAGTGAAAAAGAAAGGGTTGATCTATAGCCTTTTGAAAATGAAGACTTTATTCTGGAAAATCTACCACTTGAAGTAACAAACATAGAATGTTTTGAAAATCAAGATCATATTTTGGCTGAAGCACATGAAAGGTTAATTCTCTACGCTCCTATTATACATAATGTAGCTATTCCAATTGCAGTCTTTCAAGGAAATCCAAAGCTTTTTCTTGTGGATGAGAAGAGTGAAAAATGTACTATTATTTCACTTAGAAATAATTATGAGTTTTATGGTGAAAAAGAGGACATAGAACAAGAAACAATTGTAAAGGTGGATTTTGTGTTATTCATGAACAGAAGGATTCATTTCAATTATCATGTTAAATTGTCACCAGCTGAATATAAGTATCAGTTAAGAGGCCATTTACTTGATTGGTTGCACTGATATTTTAATATCACTTGATTCAACATTTTTTTCCACAGTTTGGAGTAGGTAGAATTTCTAGTGAAGAAGCTCATAGTTCTGAGCATCCCTTTCAATAATATGTATTTTAAGATTGCAGTGGTAGCCTTTTCAGTTTGCAATGTGCAATTGTGATTTTTAGTTTGTACAATGATTCTGCTTTCAATGGATTTGGTTACAGAATAAGTTGGTTGCATTTCAGTGGAGCGATCAAGTTGCAGGGTTATGATTGGGAACAACCCAATGGATATGAACATGGTCTACGGTGTTCTTTGGCCCCTCAAAATAAGGATGTCATTCCCATTGGAGCCAATGTTAGTGTCCTATGTTATTTTAATGAAAGTCAAGCTTAGTAATTTCATTATTGTTGTCAATTTTTAAGTTTTGTTATTATCTCTTAAGTTATTAGTGTTTTGAGAGAAGCGTGAGATCATGTGATTAGTTTGAGTCTAATTTAGGGTTATGACAAAAATGTTTCAAGTGGTGATGGAAATAGTCATTGAGTTCCTAAGGTCTAAATTTAATAAGTTTAGGAAAGTGTGTCAATCAAGTCATGAGTGAAGATCATAACGGATTTGAAGTTTTCATAATTGATTTGAGTTCAATGGTGTCTTGTCAAGTCACTTGCAAGGTTGAGTTACCATATCATTATCACTACAAGTTGTTGCGCTTCTCCATTTCGTTGTGTTTCTTCCTTGTGCTATGATTTCTTGTTGCGCTATTGTCAAAGGAATGAAGTTTTAGTTAAGGGTTATGATTTTTGGCATTCCTTTTTGAGCATGGAAGTTCAAAGAAGGCTGTTAAGGTTTTCAACATAATCATCTAATTGTTTTCCTCGGTCAGAGACCCCAACATCTAGTCAAACATATGCAGGTGAAATTGTGTTGTGCTTTTGTTGTAGATGATGATTTTCAAAGAAGGAAGGTTTGTGGTTAAGTCATGTGTTTCTTAATAGGTATTTGATGATTTAGGAGTTATTTTCCATCTGTTTGGAACATTCAGAGGTACAAGGGATGATCAAAAGTATACAGATGGTGAATTCATTGCACTTTTGAAGTAACCCAGTGAATGCGTTGCACTTCCACACAGTCATAATTTTTACCTTTTAAATTGACTCCAAACCTCATGAAATTGGTTCTCATGGTTATGAAAAATTTCCTTGAGTGCCTTGCAAGTTCAAAATTCAATAATTGACCATATAATATGAAAAAGAAGCTCGCTGCGGTTTTGTTGTAGGGGATTTGCTATGTTTTTTACTATTTTAGCAGTTAACTTCAAAATCAGTTATTGACCAAATGGAGATGAATTTTGAAAAAGTGAAATAAAAAATTGTCAAGCATGAGATGAATTAAAAAACCTCCTTTTGTTTTGTAACAAGTGTCATATATTGGAGGATTATAATGAATATTTATAGCTTATTTTTTAGATTTTGTTATTTCATGTTTTAGTAATAATATTTGGGTATGGATTACGAGGATTTGGAGAATAATGTTTGAAACATGAGAGATGTTTATCTCAATAACGATCTCATCTGCAAAAAACTCCTTCAGTTTTGTAAAAACTGTCATGATTTTAGATATATGATCTAATATTTTACCCCTATTTTCCATAAATCTGGTCCCTATTTCCTAGTAGCCAATTTCTAAATCTAATGTAAGTGACTCTATCTTTGGGGAAATGGTTGAGCTCAACCCCCTAAGTACAAATATTAGCTAATTGTATATGTTTCATGAATTTTAGTGTGAAAAGGTTGGTTGTTAGAGTTTGATAGAAGAGACAGTGTGTATTGTACAATTTTATTTGAAAAATGCAGTGAATGATAAAGGCCAAAGTCTAATTATTCAGGGATTCATGTGTTAGTTTCTTATGGTGATGTTTCTCTTGTGTATGTGATTTTATCTCTTGCTATAGTCATGCTTGAATTTTAAGTCTTCAATGTTTAGTTAAACAAAATTTATTTCAGAATTCACTTTAAGTGCTCTGTTAAAGGTTAATGAACATTTTAATGTTTGTTATTCCATTAAAATATCTAAAATTCATCCTCGATTAGATGCTTTAGATGTTATAAATTTCACTACTCCTCTTCTCAACTATCTAAAACGAATTTTGACAAAAAAACACCATAAGGATTGCCTACCTTGTCCTTGTCTAAGGATTCCTCAATTTTCCCCATCATATCATTGAAAATCATTGACTCCATATGACTCGATGCCCAATGGATTTTCCCTCTTCCTTGCCATCAAAATATTAAACCTATTTCTCTATGATATTAATACCTATCCTAAGACCTAATATAGAATATTCATATAGAGAGAGCCCTCTTTGAAAATGGAAGGACTAGATTCCAGTTTTAAAGTGGTGGGTGGTTACCTTTGGGTTCCCCTCCTCGGCCTAGAGAAATTACAAGTTCTAACGGAGTCAAGTCTTCTTGTCCCAATATAGCTCCTAAAGTTGTATCTAAAGCATCAGTTGAGATATGAAATTGGAGTGACCAATGTGGTCCTCTTAAAATTGGTGCTTCAGTAATTTTAAGTTTCAATGGTTCAAATGCCTTTTGGTAGTCGGCATTCCAAACAAAATCATAATATTTGTAAGAAGTTTAAAAAGTGGGGAAGCTATTTTTGTGAAGTTTTCTATGAATATTCTATAGTATCATGTAAAACCAAGAAAAATTCTAACATCTCTTTGACAAGTAGGAACTAAAATAGCCCCAAGGGTTAGCTCAGTTGGTTTATTTCTCGTTGCTAAGTATCTTTCTAGTTGGGACGTCACGGGGTCAAATATCCTCGATGCCCTTGGGGTTAGGCCTTGCTTGTTTAGACGACAGGTAGATCCCTTCAAGTTGATCTACCTAGATTTTCCCATGGATGTAGTAGCCACCCAATGTCGTGAACCACCCTTAAAAAAAAACTGGGAACTGAAATTTTGGAGATTACCTCTACCATAGATGCATCCACTTTGATTCCAACACCTGAAATATGATGTCCCAAAATAATTCCCCCGTTAAACATCATAAAACATTAAAATGTTAGTGGAATAACATGTTAAGGGTTTTGATTAAACCTAACGTTTCAGACTTCTATGTGAGTCCATCTTCAGGGGAACGCCGAGATTCTTGAGAAGATTGGTGTGGATTAGGGCAAGGAAGTACAACTCGCATCATCGTTTATTTCATATATACATTACAATAATAATGTAACATAAAAATAAACAATTAATTAATTTAAATGAAATATTATTCTCATATTATAATTATCTCCTATTTAATAAAATTACATTAAGAATTTTTAATGTAATTTTATTAAATAGGAGATAATTATAATATGAGAATAATATTTCATTTAAATTAATTAATTGTTTATTTTTATGTTACATTATTATTGTAATGTATATATGAAATAAACGGTGATGCGAGTTGTATTTCCTTGCCCTAATCCACACCAATCTTCTCAAGAATCTGGGCTTTCCCCTGAAGATGGACTCACATAGAAGTCTGAAACGTTGGGTTTAATCAAAACTTTGAACAGGTTATTCCATTAACATTTTAATTTGACTCACCTGTATAGATCCACATATAGTCAAGTGTTGAGGAAAACACTTCTTTGAAGGGGAGGGGCATCTTAAACCCTATATCAGCCCCACGTTAACCCAAAAACCCTTTATTAAACCCTAGATTTTGAGTGATTTCATTTCTATTGTTATATAGGCTAGAACCTCTCATGGTCACATTTTATTATAATTGTGCCCTTTGTCTCCTATATATATATATATATAGAGAGAGAGAGAGAGAGAGAGAGAGAGAGAGAGAGAGAGAGAGAGAGACTTAGTCTTAACATCATCAAATATTGTCTTGTTCATTGTATTCATTGTAAAAAGAGGTTTTCCCCTTGAATTGGATTGTAATTTTTGGTTTCTTATCATTTTTAAGGCGCAAGGATCATAACATATCACAAATTGCATCTACCTTCACTATAGATGTTGCATAAATCATATCATCAATATGGTCCTATTTTTCCCTCAATTTAATCTAAAGAAAATTAAGAAACTGATTCATCATATCTATTTCTCTTAGAAGTTCTTTTGCAGGTGCTAGATTGTGAAGATCATGAAGAGGAAGAAGATAAAAAATTGTAACCATCTCAATACCTAGAACTAGAAGAGACTACTCCTACCATATCATGAAGAGTGAAGAGTGAAGATATTATCATTTAATATATCATGAAGATCATGAAGAGGAAGAAGATCAAGAATTGTAACCATCTCAATATATATAACTAGAAGACACTACTCCAACCATATATTGCCATGCATTAGCCAACATTGATGCTCCACAAACCCTCAAGATAGAGGGAGAAAAAAAAAAGTATAATAATGTTGATTGACTTTGGTAGTACTCATAACTTCATCAATTGCAAATTAAGAAAACTTCTAAGCTGCTTTGTAGTTCCAACACCAAAGTTTTAAGCAATGGTTTCTAATGGGGGTACCATTAGTTGTTCAAGAAAGTGCCAAAGTATTAATCACAATATATGGGATTATTTATTAGATAGTTTTATGATTATAGTTAAAATGTGTGGTATTGATGTTGTATTAGGGGTCTAATGGTTACAATCATTTGGATCAATGGCCCTTAATTTGTAGGAACTTTTCATGAGGAAACAATATATGTGCGCAAAATCACATGCCATTTCCATCGTCCATCATGTTATTAACATGATTTTTTCCTCAATGTGCATGTTATCATTTAGATGTTAATGTGATTTTTTTCAAGAATGTATGACATGCTTATGACACGTAAAATGGTGTCACTGTTCCAATAATAGTCATGTCATTTGACATGTTTGTCTAGTGAACGATTGTGTGATAATATCACAAGATCGAGGTTGACCCTAGAGTATAATGTCACACTTACTGAAGCAACATGCAAACATTTCTTGAACGTTTGATCCTTTAAGAGACACATAACCTGATGGAATTTCAAAATTCACGCTTTCAACCCTATTTATGGTTTTTGACCTAACAACTTATTTTGCCCCATATATGAGCTCTATAGCTATATTTTTAGCATTATTTGCACTATTGTATTCATTTTCTGAAGCACTTTCATGCCATGGTTGTCATTTGGTGCATGTAAGACCTTTTCATGGGTGCATTTTGCCACCATTTTTCTAATGTGTTCACTTTTCCTTCTTGTATACTTCCTAAAACTAGCATTTAAACATTAACTCATCCTATGTGTTTACTGCATGTAATTTTTTTCCATCCTTTAAAGGTACCACAGGGTCAACCCATCATTGCAAGTTGCTTTATTATTTCTAATACATTCTTACACTTATGGCATAATAGAACTCCACCTTTATGGGTTGCCCTACTTTAGTGCTCTTTTGCATTATAACACCCATGTCATTACTTCCCTATTAATATTACGAGTTAGTATAATCCACATGACATCACAAGGCTCATACTTCACTCTTTCATTTGTTAAACTATACCAATGTTGGATTCCTACAATGTTGTTGTCTATTTTTATGCTTTGTTCTTCCCTATGCCATTAAACTCCTACTTAATTCATATGTCAAAGCCCATTTTCCTTTTCATCTCTACTCAACCTTTTCAAGGAGACCAACCCATGGTATTCCCACTATGGTTTCCCTCCTTTACTACATTTCAAAAGTGCTTAGTCGCATTTTGGCACCTGTCCCAATGTTCATAACATATCCACATTCATTTTTTCTTTATATTAAAATTTAAATACAAAAATATCAACAAAATATCTAAAATCCAAATGGGGAATAAATTATTAGTTCCATGTCCCCATTGATTGTCAACTCATTTCTTTACCATCTCTTTACTAGTTTGGTAGCAATTCATGTCACCCTTGATTAGAGCATATATATTAAATCATCCACATCTTTGGTTATTGTCATAAGTTAGTGTTCACGCGCATGCCATTCATAACATCCATTTGATGTCAATGCCATGGTTCCTAAGATTTTCCAACCCTTGTGCCCCTTCTTGTACTCACTCACTTGATTGAAAATCTTATTCTTGCAATCCTTTTGAATTTACCTCCATGGCCCCAAATATGCTCACAATCAACCCTTGCCTTATAATCCCTTGATTACCCACGTTTGAATATTTACATTCAATTAATGGCCATTGTCTGCGACAAACTATTTTCATGCTTTGTTCAAGGGAAGTCTCGAGTCTCCTACTCATTGGCCAACATGTGATCCAGATTGGATCATTGTATTGTTTTTCATCCATCTCAATGTTTTTAGAGTGGAAAAAGTGGAGGAATCAACTCATAGGACCATTTGTACTGACAGGACCCAGTATGGCAGATTGGGGTTTGAAACGTTTTGGGAGCATTTTGAAGCATAAAAATACGTTTTTGGGGGGGTAAAACTTGTTGAAATATGTAACTAGGTTCGGTCTTCATAATGACATATGTAATCATGATTTTACGTATTTAATAAAAAGAGAAAAAATCAATTTATTATTTGTGTTCTTGAGGCATGGGTTCCATGCTCAAGGGAAATTTATTTATAGGTCAAGCACCCATTGAGTGCTTTTAGGTTTGTCATAAAGTCAATTGAGTCATTTTCATGTATTGAAGACCCATTTGGGCATGCTACATATTGTAAAGAAAAAAATATTGAGTCAAAATAAAGTCAAAAGACCCCCCAATACCTCGTCATGGCACGAAGATCAAGTCGGCCTACATGAAGGGACAAGTCGACCTCAAGATAGCAATTTGTACCCCTCACAAGCCTATAAATAAGAAAGAATTCGACCTCATTTGGACACTCACTCAAGCGAGTTCGATCTCCACAAGGTAGAAGTTGGAAAAGGACGAAGAAGGAGAATAAGAACAAGTTTGAAGTTTTTGGGGCTCTCTCTCTCTCTTTTGTTAGGTTTTCGACAGTTATTGGGCAAGATGAAATTCTGAAGCTACACCGAAGATGTGAAGCTGCATCGAAGTTGGGAAGCTGCATCAAAGTTGTGAAGCTGCAAGGTCGAAGCTCTGACACTACATCGAGGTTGTGAAGTTGCAAGGTCGAAGCTGTGAAGCTGTTAGGTCGAAGTTGTTGAAGTTGCATCAAGGTCAAAGTCGCAAAAATTGTTGTTGGGGTTGAAGTTGTTGGAAGTTCAAAGTTTGCTGTTGGAATCCATTCAAGAAGCAAACATTTGACTTCAGCTTGGAGGGTCTTGGTCAAGGGTTATAGGTCTTGGAATTTGTTAGTTGAAGTTCTATAAGAAGAGAAGAATTCTGATGGGTTTTCCTCTCAGTTGGAGAGGTTTTGGTCATGGCTGATCCCCTACATCTTGTGTCCTGTTGCCTCACTGTTATTTATGATTTGGTAGTTATTTGCTGACAAAGAAAACTAATAATAATAAAGGAAAGAAGAAGTTAATCAAGTAAAGTAAAAATACATCACAAGCAATTATCAAAATAAGAGAAATCACCTAATCTAGCTACCCTATATTTCTGAACAAAACTTTTTTGTGTAAGTGCAACATATTTTTTTCATATTCTATAGACATAGAACTTTCCAATGATATAAGAATTGCCTCAATTGGATTATGTATGCAAAATTTATGCCACTTGGAAGTTGACCTTCCTATTTTGACCACCATAATTCGAGAAGGTGCCATATCAACCTCCATTACTCATGGGAAAGGGGCTAACCACATGATCATGATGAAGAAGACTCTAGAAGAGTCAATATTGTAGCTCTAGGTAAGAGTTGAAGGAGTTAAATCTAACCACTAGTAAGCTATTAGGTTGACATGTTATAACCATGCCACTAGGAGGAAAAGGAGTTCCATTATTTTTCAAGCACATTTTGTTCCATATAAGAATATAATAGCTAAGAGGGATAGGGAGAGAGTACACATAGAGGATTTGTGCACTACAGTAGCCCATGGGGCACATGCCTTACTTATTTATACTTGAAACCATTTTCTATTAAGAGAAAGAGAGCGTAGCGACCTCACCTTCCAACTAGGTTTTCTCTCGAAAGAGTTTCCCAAGATACAACTTGTACCAATTGTGGTTTGTGAGTTTTTATTTCGTTGTTCTCTATTTTCTGCATAACTATAATTTGCATGCATACACAATAAAAAATTAATTTATAGATCCATAAATCTAAAGAGGAATAAACCCTCATAATGTAGATTTTGGATTTTAAAGTATAATTTTATCAGCTTTTTTGTGATGAACTATCCAATTGAATATCCACGACAGTTTATGGATCAACATGTTTCATTTTGCTAAAAGTGTATGTCTATTGCTTCTAACATCTTGTTGGCACCATGTTTTGGTGTTTAGGGAATCATCAATCTCAATATTTGATGAATCTATATTGATCAACACTAGCACCTTTACTTTGAGGGTTTAATTTAGATGCGTAATGCCTTGGTGTCCATTATCATTATTGATGAGTAAGTATGTACTATCCACTATTTATCTCTTAAATGATGGGTTGTCACATGTTCAACCTCAAACCATTACATAATGTGGAGACTCATATGCGGTGGTAGCAATATTATAGATCTAGTCAAAGTCACTACTCTTTTCAACATTTGTTATAATCCTCTAGCTTGAGCTTCCCTCCAACTAGCTCTCTGTATGGTCCCACCCTACTTTCTAGTGGGCCTTCTTTTCTTATAGTTTTTTATCCCTTAGGTTACATCGTTCCCTCACATGTATTATATGAAAACAACATTAATTTATTTTCAGATATTCTATGATTTGGCTCTTCTTGCCATAATCCCATAGTGTAATTTTCTTTGACTATTTCATGAACATGGGCATGCTCGCCTTACTTTTAAAGAGATTGTGTGTGTGAGAGAGAGAGAGAGACAGAGAGAAAGAGAGACCTCACCATTGTTTATTTTGTAGGTGGCCTTTTATCTTTGTGGTGGAGCTCCTTCATGGTAAAATCTCTCTCAGACACTATCTTTCTCTCTATCTTTTTCTACATTGCATGGATAAAAAACACATAATGTCTTTTAGCTATGAAATATACTGCTAAGCTCACACATTAAGGGGAATTTGTTATTACACTAATTTTAATAACCTATAACATCTAAGAGGTTGTGGAAACATTACAAAGTCAAAAGCATGATTTATGGGCCATTTACATATTGTGAAGTAGCGTCAAACTTTCAATTGACCATTTAAAATTTTGCTCAAGGCATCCCTCTATCCTAATGCAATTGCGCCTAATAAGTTCTAATAATTGTGCTACTCTTGAAAACCCATGAATTAAGGACTTTCATGGCCTGTAAATGCCAAAGGATATTGGAAATGATATGTAGCTGAGCATAAGCCAGGTTATACCTCCATGTTATCAATATTTGGGCATTTGGCCATCCTTTTGATCAAATCAAGCACATGGTTCCCCATATTTAAGTGTGAGATATTTATATAGAAAATAGTTTAGCTTATAACTCAACTTCAATTTATAGATAGAGACCATGGCCATGTATTCCATACGATGAATTAAGAGTAGTGTTATGCCAGTGGATTGAAGCTGAAGGATGAAAAGTGCATTGATTCCATCCATTATCCATTGAGTTTTTTGTTTGTTTGTAAGCTTTGTAGGTCCTCCTTTTTCATTCATTTTCAAGAGCAAGATACATACATAGAAAGATAATCGATAGCCTTGACCCGCCCATTGGGAAATCAGGTTTGTTGGCCCACCGAAAAGCGTTATAAGCCATCCAAAATCTCAGGACTTTAAGTCTGTCATAACAGGCCTTATAGGCCTTAATGTCTAAAACCCAAAAACTATGCAGAACTCCATAACTATCATAATACTTGCTATCCGACATATACATCATAAAATTAAACAACATTAACAACATAAAAGGAAACATTATTCATCATCTGAGGATTCCACTAGGGTGGGGTTCTTTGCACTAGAACTAGGTAATTTTAACTTAGAAAGGCATGGGATATGTTTTTTGATTCTACCAAGCCAGATATTCTATTGTTGTATCTGGAATTGGATCAAATGCATTTCCTTTCGAAGGTCCTGTAGACCAGGATCCTGTTTTCTTGCATTGGTCGACATAATCGTGATGGCTTTCGCCAGAAGATTCTTCGTGAGCCAATAAAGATATATAGTCTACTTGTATTGGGTCATTCGTCTATGGGTGTGGCTTGGATCGGGAACTAGAAGCCTCCAATCCTTCACTGGCAATTCATTCGCAACTCACTGGTTTAATTCTACTTCCCATGAAGAAATCATTTGGTTTACCTAAGCAGGCATGCCCATGCTGTAGGCTTGGACCGCTTCCTCAATGTCTTGGGAATCCATCCAATGGCCACCTTTCTTGGGTGATCGAGCAGAGGAGGATCCCCTACTTCCTTGATTACCATTTTGTCTTCCCCGGTCATGGCCTCCATTACCGGAAGAACCCACACTTGTGGATGGCCCGACCATATTGCTAATTGCTTGATAATCGAAACGTAAAATAGGCAGACACAAGGAATAGGCCAAAGACCAAGTCCAGATGTCGAGCCCGTGTTCCCAAATCCCAAAGAAATTAACAGAAACTTAAACATTTAATTTAACAAAATACAAGAAACATAAATAGTTAGATGAACGCCTTGAAGAGAAACAGACAGTCAGCCAAGGCATCCCCCAATACTTGTGGATTCCACTGTTCAACATGGCATACATAAGAGTAGTACAAAACAGAAATGGGCATCGTAACTTCTTCCAACTATGTGACCAACGAACCGAATTTGGCTCCCCGAGGCATAAAATATTATGGGCTGCAATATAAATACTACAAACCAAATTCAAGATAGGCTTATTCACGTAAGGTTTAGAGTGGGAGCGAGTAGCAGGTAACCCTGACTGTCAGCGACCCAAACCTTTCTTGAACAATGAAGAACCCATTTTCGAACAAACATGCCCATTCGTGACAGGATAATACCAAAAAGGACAGACACAATCATGAAAACAACATGCACAGTGAAAACCAAGAATATAATAATTCGCCCATTTGTCAAGTTTCCATTATGATGCCGACTCATTTTCCAGTTACTGATATCAACATTACTAGATCGGCATAGAACCAATCGATTAGACCACAACCGAGGGAACAAGGGGTGAAGACTGGATATATACCTGTAAACCAACGCCATGACCCAACAGAGTGATGGCTTGCCGCAGCGCCTATAGTGTTTGCCCTGTGGAACTGGAAGGAGTAGACACCGAAATATCTCACTTACCACCTTGCACCAAACCAAGCCACTTGCACACTGGAAGCATTCGTTTCGCTCATTACCAAAATTAGGAGCTTGACAACTCCGAACATGCGCATTAAATTGCCATGGCCCATCAGCCTCTCCACTATTTTTCACTCGCACGTTTGGGCAGTAAGGTGGCCGTCCTTCGGCATTGCCATCGATCGGCTTCATTGCACTATAAATCTTAAGGCGATATTCTCCTTTATGCACCCTAATCAGGGAACTATCCATTGAGTTTACTTACCATTATGTTGTCCTTTTTCTCCTCTAAAGTGACAATTGACAAGGGGAACTGTTGATTATTTGTCTTTAGAGATTGAGAGTAACCCCTAGTGGACGATAAAATGACCCTCCTATGGACAAGAATTAAGCCCATTTGTTGCAAGAATATCTCGAGGAGAAGTAGTTTAGTTGTTATTGCCTTTTCATTGGAATACAATCAACTTCCACTCTTTCCCCCAAAATATTGTTTACATGTTTAAATTGTTAATATTTCTTGTTTAATGTTTTCACAATTGTTATGCATGTTAGAGGCCGAATAAATTGTTTGTATTGTTATATACTTACCCTCTTTGTTTATTCCTATTTCTAACGACCAACAAGGATAAAGTTTTTGGGTACTTCCATGCATAAAAACCCAATAACTAAAGTTGCAAGGGGAAGTCAAACCTTTGATGAGAAAAAAGAAGAAGCTTCGACACAACCTCACACTTATGTTTGACACTATTTATCACTATCAAATATAAGCCATTGCATATTAATAATACACCAAATGAAGGGAACATACAAATGATTTATAATGATAAACACTACTCATATGAATAATGTTTTACCTAATAAGAGACAAGATATTTTACAAAGATATTGTTATTATACACATTCATCATCACACTTGAAAATGCAACAATTATCTAATAAATGAATGTATAAGTGAAAGCAACATTTAAAAAATTAAGAATGTGCCACTACTAAATGACATTGTTATTGAATCGGTTAGGAATGCACAACGAATAAAGGATCATTAGGCATATAGACAATGCAACTAATTACGAAAAATTTAATTGAATTTATTTGACTTGCTTTAATGCGGATTCTCCATCCATGATATTCTCTAATGCATGTTCCCATATTAATTAACAACTTATTTCAATAATCTACGGGGCTTTGTCAATCAAGTTTAGCTTGGGTGGTTGGGCGGAATAGTTGTTATCCCCCACCCAGGTTTAAATCTCGCAAGTTGACATGTTGACACTTTGGAATAAAGTAACTTTGTTGCACTCTTAAGTGAATCTAACTAAGGGTTGGCAGTGTACCACCAACCTCTCTCTTGCCTTTGGGTTGAGAGTGAGACAGACTTTCTTCCCCAGGCTACCTAATGCCCAAAACATTATCCTTGAAAAAAAAAAAATTCTATAGGTTTATGCCCAAAACATTATCCTTGAAAAAAATATTCTGTAAAGTTTTGAATTGATGATGAATAAATGTATGATTAAAGCAATAAATCACAAGTTTGAATCCCCATAAATGTTAACCTACATTCTAAACACTACATGTAAGGACAAATATCACTAAACTAATACACATAAATGCCTAAAATGGCCAACATGAACTTCATAAATGCCCAAGATTGCCAACATAAACTCCATATTAAGGACAAATGGCAATGAACAAATGATTAAAGTAAACCATTTAGATCTATATAAAATAAACAACATTAGGTTTGGAGTTGACATTAAAGGATGTGGCTAAGAATAACTGAATATAATGTAAGAATTACTGAATATAACTATATTAAAGGAAATAATCGACCACATGTAGAGTTTGTCAACCCTTTTGCTGGAAGCTAACTACTCAACAAATTCTAAATTTATGGAGGTTAAAATGCGAATATAAAAAAACCAAGGCTCTTTATTTATTATTATTTATATTTTGATAAGGGTGGCTTGCAAAAATGAAAAAGGAAAAACCCAAATACCAAATGCCGACTCTGCTCGAAGGACCTCACCAAATCTACAATCTCCTTTCATTAATCTATAAACTCATTTCATTATTTCTGCTATAGCGCTCGTCAAAACCCTGTACATTTTCTTTTCAATTCCTTGCGTAAAACCCTTAAACAACTCGCACAGATCGTTACAGACGGAGCTTCTGAACTGAATCAACCGTAACCATGGCGACTACATTGCAGAAAATCAAGGATATTGAAGATGAGGTACGTGACTTCGCTATTCCACATTCAGGGAAATTAGAATTAAAATGATTTATACAACTCTGTTTTTAAAGTCTACATTCTATTATGTTGTTCGCTGGATCGCGTACTTCCTTTTTTTTTTTTTTTTTTTTTTTTGTTAACACGAGAGCGAAAAAAAACCGATTATCTTTCATTAAAGAAAAGGCATTTACATTTTCAAACTTTCTGTCTACCCCAATTTTCTGGATTCGTCGGGAGAATGTCTCAGAGGAGAGTGTATTTTAACAGCTAGAGTCATTTCGAAATTTATCGATTTTTGAAGTTTATGTTTTGAACGTTTAAAACCTTATACAGTTTATCTCCCCACCCTCTTTTACTCTGAATTTCGTCATTTCTGCGGGAGGTGTTTATGGGATTTTTAATGAAGCTTCTCAGTCAGTAAAAAAGTAAATTTTGCAGTCTACTTGAATAAAACACTAATTATAATTGAAACTCTAGCCAGAGTTTTTCTAACCTTCAGAGGGCCTGAAAGGCAGAAATGATGCAGACTCTGATCGAGGAGCTTTTATGTTATTCATCCAGATGCAGCCAAAAATAGAACCCCAATCATCAATAAGATTCTTGCTTATCTATATTATTTAAAATGCTTTCATAAATATGCCATTCATATGGCACAATTGTGCAGAGATCAATCCAAATTCAAAACATCGGGGTTATACGTAGGACACCACTTGAAGCTCGAGAGAATAAGAGGTTCATAACTACTCTCTGCCAACATTAAAATCCAAAATGAAAAAAAAAAAAAAAAAACGCCACCTGGTGCGACAACCACAATAACATAAGTTCAAAATGAATAGTGGCATTCAGGCAGGCACACCAAAATACGATTGTAACCAGCAAAATAAAATAAATTTAGATTAGGCTGCTAGGGTCATCACTCTAGTGGCTTGTGGGATTATCCTTGTCATTATTGGCTGCACCCCAAACTTGCACTGGTGGTGGCTTGGACTCAGCTGCTTTAACTTCCCGAGCATCAGTTTTTTGCCCAAACTGCTCCGAGCCAGCGTGGGAACCTTGTCATTCGGTTGTCAGGGAGGAGGGTTGTCATCGCTCAGCATTCCCTGAAGATCCTACCTGGTATGTGGTGAGGCCGACCTGTACTCCTCTTTGACTGCTGTGAATGTGCCAGGCGAGCCAGAGAATCTGCGGGCAGGTCTGAGGTCATTTGCATGGGGCTACACCAATAGTCCAAAAGCTTACAAATGTGGCCGAGGTCCAGCTTGATCTTCTGGACATGGGCGGCCCATGGAAAATACTTATCTGCAGGTTCTTAAAGTTACTTATCATTGACAAAATGGAATAGGTCATGTGGATATTGCTAATAGTGTCTAGTCATTCAAACAATTCTTACATGCCTTATTTGTTATATCAATCATAGGGGTTTTTAGACCGACGAAAACTGTGAGGCTCCCTCCTAGGGTCCTCTAACTAAAAACTAAATTCCTCTAATTTTAAACACAATAAAATGGGAAATAACTTATTTTTATTTATTTGATGAGAATTTACTATTAAAATTTATTTGCCACAAATTAAATAAGTAAGAATTTTATTGCAACCATTTACATAAGTAATCAATAAACGGAGGAATCCCTGTTCCAATAGCTTAGTTGAGGTGCTTCTGAGCTCCTGACTCTTTTGGGATGCCCCTCTTGACTACCCGACTGGATTTGCCTCCCAGCCAACTAGGAAGTATTTTCTAGGCCAGGGAGCTTTTACAGGTTCCCTAGCCCTTCGAGTCCAAGTCCAACCAGATGTAGTGTGTCCAAATTAAACAAACACTCTCATTCTCTCCTTTCTATTTTATCCACCTTCCTCCCAAAACAAAATCTTCCAAAACCACAACCAAAACCAAAAATCAAAACCAAAACCAAGGATCCCTTTCTCCTCCCATCATCTTTCCCTTTTTATGCCTCTTCCTCCCATCCACCTCAACTATCTATCATTAATGTCATAACTACCCCCTCATCCTTTCTTTTGACTTTTCTTACCATTATCTTCTCCCAAGTAAATTTGAGAGGACATTTTGGTGATAATATATGGATATTTAATCTGGTAATTAATTGGGGAGGACCATATCTTCTTCCAAGTAAATTTGAGAGGACATTTTGGGGATAAGATATGGATATTTAATTTGGTAATTAATTGTGGAGGACCATATCTTCTCCCAAGGAGATTTAAATTGGAATAAATGGAAGGAGACCATATGCTATCAAAATTTAAATTTGAGAAGACAAGTTGGGAATTGAATAATATCAATAATAAAATTTATATCCGTAAGAAATTTACAGTTTCACCAATGTAGGTATGTACCAATATTTTTTGATAATTATAAGTCAATATTTTCAGGTAATTTAAACACTAATACAATTTGCATGATAAGATTAAGCAGGGCATTACATACACCCCTCCTTCAGAAAACTTCGTCCCGAAGTTAGAGTGAAAAAGATACAAGGAGTTCGAAGCAGTTCGACAATAAGGCATAACAAAATATAGAGAGAGTTATAGTAGTAAAATTTAATAAGTCAGTCAATGACATCGCATCCTATTAAGAGTCTCCAACTAATCTATATCCTCCTATCCTTCCTAATCTACTTCCGTTCCCACCCTATCCATCCTCTGCTGCTATATACTGTGGTATTTGCGATAGCAATCTAACCACTGATAAAACCAATATGGCGGAAGCGTCGACTATATCGACCTAACTTCCCCATCAGGCAATTGGCAATCGTCATCACACGTCTAGGGGAGCATGTCCATCACTGCCCTCTCATGATTCCAGGTTTGGAGGTTACATGGTAGGAAATACCTCCACCCCTCCTCACAACTAGGGTCAACACCCTACCACACTACAACGCTGGTTGGATACTTGTCATCGAATAATCCAGTCAGGTAGTCTTGTCACCTGCCATTTACATTTTACCCATGTCAAAAGAGTGCATATCAAGTGGATACAAAATGTAATAGAACAATGTACATAATACCTTTCCTCATTAGATGTCTCGACCTTCCCCAATGGAAGAGTAGATTTTGGTCCTCACAACTAGGGTCAACACCCTACCACACTACAACGCTGGTTGGATACTTGTCATCGAATAATCCAGTCAGGTAGTCTTGTCACCTGCCATTTACATTTTACCCATGTCAAAAGAGTGCATATCAAGTGGATACAAAATGTAATAGAACAATGTACATAATACCTTTCCTCATTAGATGTCTTGACCTTCCCCAATGGAAGAGTAGATTTTGGTTATCATATAGTTCTTTCCAATCTGCAGGTTAGTTCTCATTCATGCATATATAACAACAAAATATATATAGATAAGTGATTTTAAACATCATGTTATTAAGTCAAGTATCCACGTGTCAATTTTGTAGTTCATACTGAAATAAATCTTACATTATATAAATCATAATTTCACTAAGTCCTTCATTAGATAAATTATATCCACTTAAGCCATACATGAAACAACAATAACTCTAATAAGTCATGCACTAGATAAATCATCACCAAGTAAGTCATACATTAGGTCATATATCAAACATATCCATCATCAATACCTAATCAATCTAATGATTAATATAATTAGTTTCATATGTCCGACTAAATGCATCAATATTACATAGCATTCATAAATAAATAACATGGAACTGCAAAATAGAGCCTGAGCATAGGTAGCTATCTAAGTCAAAATGGGCATCACAGATGCTCAAAAAGTGAGGGGTAGTCATGACGTATAATCTCTGCATCCTCCCAGGTAGTAAATCCTGGGCTATACTTGTCCCATTAGATTTTAACTTGGTCCACCATGCGACGTCTGAGCTGTCGAACCCTACGGTCCAATATGCGTAATGGTTTGAGCACTATGGTTCCCATGTCTGAGACCTGCAATTCCCTCTAACCCAGTTTGTGAGATTCGTCAGAAACATAATGTCGTAAAATAGATACATGAAAAACATCATGAGTTTTATGCAAATGGGGCAGCAGTACAAGACGATAGGCAACTGGTCCAATCTTTTCCTTGATCCTAAAAGGTCCTACGAACTGAGGTGACAAGTTCCTCCCTTTCCCAAATCGAATGGTGCTTTTGTTGGGTCGAATACGAATAAAAACTTGGCCCCCTACTTCATAACTGCAATCAATCCTGTGTGAATCAACATAACTTTTCTGTTTATCTTGTGCTTCCTTTAACCTTTGTTGAATCTGTCTTACCTATTCCTCCATTTCTTGAACTAATTCTAGTCCAACTATTACGCGGTCCTCCAACTTTTCCCAACTCAATGGCGTCCTACATGGCCTTCCATATAGAGCTTGATAAGGGAGCATCCTAATTGAACTGTGGTAACTGTTATTATAGGCATATTCTACCAATGGTAAGTACCTTTCCCACTGAATATGATTATCCATGACGTACATTATAAGCATGGCTTCCATAACCTGATTTACTCTTTCAATCTGCCCATTTGTTTTTGGATGATATGTAGAGATCAGGTTCAATTGAGTCCCTAGTGCTAACTGCAAATTTGTCCAAAACCTAGATGTAAATTGAGAGTCTCTATCAGAAATGATCTTTATGGGTAACCCGTGTAGTCGAATATCTTCACTTATAAAAACTTGTGCCACATCAGTAACATAGTAAGTGTCTCTTACTGGAATGGAATGGGCACTTTTAGCCAATTTATCAACTATAACCAATATAGCATTGTGCTTCTGTGACGTGAGTGGCAAACCCACAACAAAATCCATAGAAATTACCTCCCATTTAGACATAGGGATGTCATGTGGTTGTAGGAGTCCTACTGGATGGCGATGATCAACCTTTATTCGTTGACATTCAAGACATTTGGCAACAAACTGGACTATGTTGTGCTTCATGCTTGCCCAAAAGAAGAGTTTCTTCGTGTCCGTGTACATCTTCTTCACTCCAGGATGTGCACAATAGAGTGCTCTATGTGACTCTTCGAGGATGGTCCTTCTTATACCTCCTTCCTTAGGTATGTACATTCTCCCTTGAAATGTCAATAGTCCATCTGGTTCAAGGACATATCCCTCAAACTTTGGTTCTATCAGCTTCCCACTCCGGAGTGCTAAGATAACCTTTAGATACCAACTATCTTCAAATAGTTTATCGAACACACGTTCCCTCAGATTTACCTTTAAGGCTACTAGGGAGACGGTTCGTGGCCTCCTGCTTAGTGCATCGGCCACCACATTCTCCTTTCCCTTAATGTATGAGATCTCAAAATCATACTCGCTCATGAATTCGCTCCACCGCCTTTGTCTAGCATTCAAATCCCTTTGAGTGAAGAGGTGCTTTAGGCTTTGATGATCTGCTCTTAACTCAAATCTTCTCCCAACAAGGTAGTGTCTCCATAGTTTCAAAGCTAACATCATTGCTGCTAACTCTAAGTCATGGGTAGCATGCAACCCTTCATGTTTCTTCAATTTTCTAGATGCGTAAGCTATTACATCGCCTTCTTGAATCAATATTGCTCCCAATCCTTGCTTCGAAGCATTGGTGTAGACAGTGAAGTCTTTTTCCATGTCTAGTACTCGAAGGATCGGTGCACTAGTTAGTAACCTTTTTAGTTCTGTGAATGTAGTGTCACATTCATACCTGACCCCCTTTCGCTGTAATGTGGTGATGGGTTTTGCAATCCTCGAAAACCCTTCCACAAACATGCGATAATACCCTGCTAGCCCCATAAAACTACGCGCTTCATGAGCATTTTTTGGTACGGGCCAATCCATTATGGCCTTTACCTTTTCTGGGTCAACTGAAATCCCTTCTTTTGAAATGATGTGCCCAAGGTAATGAACTTTCTTTTGAAAGAAGGAACATTTTGACAATTTTCCATACAATTGATTTTCCTTTAAGCAAGTCAATACAACCCTTAGGTGCTTTTCATGCTTCTTTTCATTCTTGGAATACACAATAATGTTGTCCAGAAAGACTTGCACAAATTGGTCCAAATACTTCTTGGACACACCATTCATGAGGCTCATGAATACTGCTGGTGCATTGGTCAAACCAAATGGAGCAATTATGAACTCCTAGTGTCCAAACCGGGTTTGAAATGCAGTTTTTGAGATGCCACCTACCTTAATCCTCAATTGGTTGTATCCAGATCGTAGATCGATTTTTCAAAAAACTGCTACTCCCTTCATTTGATCAAACAGGTCATCTATTCTAGGTATTGGGTACCTATTCTTTATTGTGGCTCTATTCAAGTCCCTATAATCTATGCATAGCCTTAAGGAACCATCCTTCTTCTTGACGAAAATCACTGGGGCACCCCAAGGTGAAATACTAGGTTTGATAGCCCCACGGGGTAGGCGAGTTGGAAATCGCGTTGCGGTGTAGTTCGTCTGTAAAGTGGACTCCGTATTTGAGGTCACGAGTTCAAATCCCCAGACTCACCTGGAGTTGTGTTATAGCGGGCAAGCGCAGTTCCCAGGGGTTATAGTGGTGGTGGCCAGAATCGACCCCGTGTTACGCGAGTTGCGAGGCTGTCCTAGTTGCCGATTCCCCTGTCAACATAAAAAGAAGAAGAAATACTAGATTTGATAAATCCCAAGTCTAAGAGCTCTTTTAATTGCATTTGCAACTTACAAAGTTCGGGAGTTGTCATCCGATAGGGTGTCTTAGATATTGGTTCTGCACCAGGTTTTAGGTCGATTGTGAAATCAATCTCCCTTACAGGAGGTAATCCAGGCAATTCCTTTCTGGTCACCTACAACCTCAACCACATATGGCTTGCAACCTTGTCGGAGACAACATTTTACATTCATCATGGATATGAATCGTAGCGACATTCCTCTCTTGATTCCACAAATCCCAATTGGCCTACCTTCATCATCTAAACAAATCACCTTCTTCTTGAAATAGTCTACCAAAGCTCGATGAGCTTCTAGCCAGTCCATTCCAATAATTACATCATACGTCCCCAATGCTGTGATGTGTGCCTTCAACTTAGTTATACACACCCCCAGGTTTACCTAACATTGGTCAACACTAGGTCCTATTGCTTGTTTTTCCCCAGAAGCCATCTCAACTTGCTTAAAGTCATCATGCTCATACGCTGCCAACCCACATTTTTCTAATGCAACTGGTGAAATGAAACTATCTGTAGCACCTGAATCAAACAAAATTTTAACTTTTACTTTGTTTATCATACCTGAGGTTTCCACCACGGCAGATTGGTGTTTAACTTGTTGGTTATCAACTGCTGCATAGATTTGATGGTGGCCACTTGCCCCCTCGTTGGCGCTTTTCCTTCTCTATGGTTGTTACCAATTTGTAACTTAGGACAGTCACGCTGGTAGTGAGGACCCCCGCATCCCCAATAAGTGATGCGTGGTAGACTTTGAATAGAATGTTGTGGAGTTCTTTGGAAAGAGTTCCTTCCCTTGGGACCCCTGCCCCTACTTGTTGCTCCTTGCATATGACCTTGATTTGCATGCGCCCTTGAAGCTGCAATCGTAACCATTGAAATCCCCATTGTCGGTGCTTTGGGTACAACCCTGTTTCCATATGGTGGTGGCCTCAAACTTCCTCCCCCGGGGAAAGTACGAGGGGCCTTCCCCATAAACCTTGGTTGTTGTGGAAAAATGGTTTTGTTTTCACTCTTTAAGTCTAAGTGCTCTTCAACATAATGAGCATGTTCGACAGCTTCTGCAGCTAAGGATGGTTTCCACATCTGCACCATTGCACTAATCTTAGGGTTCAATCCATAAATGAAACGATCCGCTTGGCGCTTGTTAGTATCCATGTAGGAGACATACTTGACCAATTCCATGAATCTAATCTCATATTCTTCTACCATACTGTTTCCCTGTACCAAGGCATGGAAGGCTCCTACCTGTTGTTCTTCATAATATGCTGGTAGGTACTTTTTCCTGAATCTCTCCTCAAATAACTCCCAAGTAACTGTGTTCGGAGTGAGGTGTAGTTGACGCTCTAAGTTACCCCACCAATTCAGAGCACTATCTTTGAGTTGGAATATCGCTATTTTAGCTTTTGAATTGGAAGTATAATCTCTTAGTGCGAAGTACCTTCTCATTCCCTCTAACCAGGCTTCTGCATGTTCACTGGCACGACCTCCAGCAAACTTTGGGGGCTTAATCTTTTGGAGCTCCCTAGTAATGTCCTCGATTGGAGGTCCTTTATCAGAGTCTCTTGATCCCTCGAGATTTATTAACCCTGATGGAGGGTGCTCTATTTCCACTTCAATTGTTTGGCGCCCTTTTAAAGTCTCATTAATTGCTTCTAGGGAACACAAGATGAGAGCCAACTCCGGTGAAGGTAATGGGTTATTTGTAGGAGGTCCTTGTGATGACCCTCCTTGACCATGATTTCTTCGCGTCCTCACCATTTTGAATTGTTCAAATATCTGTATGATACGCAAGACCCATTAATCCAACTTAGGGCTTGTCCACTCTTAGCTGACCCACATACATGTGTATAACGAACATTATTACTATGCTTGTAAACAAGCATTATTAGTACTGAGAAGATTCCCAAGGATCTACCAAATCCTCTCATGTGTGATTTCTACATAACTTACAAATTTTCTCTTCATACTCGCTAGGGCATTGGTGCAATGTACTTTGTAAGTCACGCTCTAACACAAAATTGTTTTCTTTAGTGCCATAGTTATAATTTAATATTAAGCTAATTGTTAACTTGGTTTAATATATTCAAATAATCAAGTTAATTACTAATTTGAATAATACCCCTTTTAGTCATGTCTTCTTTCTATGGCTATTAGTTGTTCTGTTCCAACCTTTATATCATGTTTGAAATCATTTATGTCTTTTTTATGAATCTTGGGATCTCCTATAGGATATATAAACAATTGGTCTCACCTCTTGAAGAGGCAGTGTCCTTGAACCAAGGTTTCTAAACAATTATCCATGTATTCATATATATATATATTTGCAATAATTAGATTAAGAAGAAAAAATAACATTGAATTCTTACGAGCTTCATAGACAGTCTAAATATTGTGGGAAGAGAAATCCTGATCTGGAGCCTTTTAAAAGAATGAACCTTTGTGCACTTTAATAAACCAAAAGCAAGAAGTTGGAGGTAACGTTTAAGATGCACGACAGTAATTGTGGAGGTCATTAGTAAAGGAACTCATGAAGAAATAACTTGTTGCACATAAAAGAGATAGGCTAGGTGGATGTCTCATTTTTCATGAAAAATAGTCTAAGCGTTAGGTCAGAGTAGTGCATGGAGGAACTCACCCAACAAGACTCTCAATTAGATGTAGAAGTGGGAGATTAATATTTCCCTAATCGTGACACATCTACCATTATAATTTTTTTTATAGTTGACCGTAGGGATATATGATTTTATATTGACAATAGACTAAATAGATTAATTAGATTGTAGAGCATCAAAGAAGAAAATAGTTTTAAGATACTTGAGCATGAAGTACAAGTCAAACACTTTGGCTGGTACTAGTCTTGGAAACTACTTACCATCTCCTTTTTATAATGAGCCTCATGATGACTCACTGCCTAGGAGTAGACAATAGAGTTTAAATTACTTGTGGGAAAGGTGCTTTTGACAAAAAATGGAAATGACTTAATCGTATGGAGGTGAAAGTGTCAACCTTACCTTGTCTCAAAAAAAAAAAACTTTACAATATGACTAGAGCATGGATGAAAAAAATACTTTGGGAATGTAGATGTACATTCTCATGGATTGGACATAACAACTATATTGGTCACCTAACTAATTCAAGGCATGGGAGAGCTTAGTGTATAGAAGTATGGCATGGTTGGTTGAGTTACTAATGAAATAGTAGGTTTGGATGATTTGTATTTTTTTTTTTTATAATCTTAATACATAATGAATTTAAACATCAGTAGGTAACCATAACATTGTTGGAATTATATTGTAGTTACAATAGGAGGCGACAATCATTTTAGAGATTATTTTGGTCCTGTGGAGCAATGTCTGGTTTTAAAGGAGGCTCGAAATTACAGTGGGTGTTGGCACTTTTTCTTTGTTTTCTGGTCATGGGTTTTGCTATTTTTTGAGGTTACTCAACCTCGTTTATAGGTTAATTTGAGCTCAATCTGAAGCACAACTATTGAGATTATTCTCATCTCTATTTGGCCCCTTGCTTTCGTTCTGTTCAAGCTTTGATGAGGTCACACAGTTGAGACCTATTCAAGGTCTGGAGCAAACTAATCATGGACGCCTAAGAAGATTTCGTTTGGGGATGTTGGAAATTTTGTTGATCTTTTTAGGCCTTATTTCGGCCCTAGAACAAAGGTCATTGCTATTACATCTAAATATGTTCGGAGGCCAACGAGAGTGTAACTAGTGAAACATATATATTTGGAAAGACAATATAGGTTCGTTATTTTTATGATGACCATTTGCGTAGATGTACAAAAGTCCAATACATAACAATGAGTTTCAGTTCGGTGAATTTGTTGGTCATGAGAGTCATAGGTTTATAAAATAAATTCACTGTGAAGTAAAGTTGAGGAGGGTGACATTGTTGGCATTGAATACGGATGCTGCTGGTGTGCAAAGAATTTTGATATTCGACCAAACCTTTAATTCAATACCCTTCAACGTGAGATTGCACTTTCTTTCGAAACACTTTCCTTCAGATTTGAGGTTGGCCTAGGAACGAAGCGTAGGAGAACACTCACAGAAATACAAGGGCAGATTGTTTGAGGAACAATAAGCCCAGCGAGTCTCTTGCTCTCAGCCTTTCAATATACTAATAACTCAGGATTTCAATCTCGCTATCTGTAGTAAAATACAAACAATATAAATCACTGTTTATGAGAACCCACCTACAGAGCTTCATATATACAGAAAGCGTATAGCAAATAACAAGGCTTTGTATCCCACACTAGAAGACATCTGCTTTGGTAAACTGCTTTCGCTGATGTTTGTAATCAGACTCAAGGTGGAGATATGAAATTGTTTCCAAAGTCATTGAAGGAGTGCTTGAAGGAAGCCTTCAATGAGAGTCAATTCAAAGCGATAAATGCTGTTATTGAAAGAAGTGATTCACATAAGAACTGTGAACTATCCCTTATTCAGGTACGAGTTTGCCCCATTTCCACTCTGTCTTTCCTTGGAAATGTCTGCTGATATTTTCACTACAGAATGTACATACAAATCCATGTGTGCATGTTTATGTAAGCACACAGATACAGTCACAAATTTTCGGATAAATATTGGAACTGATTTAATTGATGGTTAGGACCTTGACAGGTTTTAAAGTGGAAAATGGAGAAGCTTTTGGAAGAATCAAACCGAGATCCAGGAGAGTGGGCCAAACATATTTGTTTAGCAGGAAGGGTAAACAATATCCAATTAGCTGTTAAGGCGTTCAGTTTAATGGAGCTGCAACAGATCAAACCCAATGCCACAGTATTTGACTCCCATATTTATGCATATGGATTTTCCAATCAGATTGCTGGGGCTCCTAGTCTGTTTGAGTGCATGGAGAGAACAGAGGACTGCCAACCCACCTTGGTGACATACAGTACAATTATATCCATTTACTCTCACTTGGGTGATCCCCACAATTTGCAGACATCACAAAGCTTGTAAACGAGCTGGATTTTCGTCAAATGCGGATACTTTCAAGTACTTGATTGTGGGTTTCATGAGAGCTGATAGGTATGATCTGATAGATTTATCTTTCAAAGAACTAATATCCTGCGGTGTGACATCGAGCATGACCACGTTGGAGGCTATAATGGAGGGGTTTTGTAAGAAGGGTCTTATAGACAGAATGAAAGAAACTTTTAAATTCATGATGGAAGAAGGCCGGTCCGTGAATGACAATATTGTACACAATATGTTTAAGGTGTATGCTAAGCTTCAGAGAGTGGTAGACATGGAATAAGTTATGGGTATGGTGAAAACATTGGAGAATTCATAGCTTATATCAGAAATACACAAGAAAATAGTAAAAGCTTATGCTTTGTCTGGCGAATTGGATGACGTAGAATTTTCTGTGGGAAGAATGTTACAAAATGGGGTGATTTTCTCACGCCTCAAAGTTGTGGAAGTTATTATAAGTTGCTATTTTCGTCATAAGGCCTACAACAGGCTTGAATTATTTCTGAATTGAAGAAAGGAAGTGTACAAGCTTACTTACACTACCTATGATCTTTTGCTGACAGAGTATGCAAAAGCTGGATAGTATGAGAAGTTGCAAGCAGTTGTAGAGTGTATGAAGGAAGTGGGTTTCACTCCTTCATCTGCGATCATTCAGAATTTACAGTATTTGGAGCAAACAGAAAAAGGGGAACAGGATTTCAGAGGATTTAATAGGAAATCAATTGAGAACCCTTCTTAGTAATATGCTATTTCTTTCATTTTTGTTTCTCTATATTGGGAAATTGAGATTTTTCCTTCTAGCACTGCCAGCATGTCCTGTAATGAGCCACTTTGATATAATGCATCTTGCAAGATTCTTGTTTCATGGGATGGGGACCTACAAAAGTTTACAATTTGTAAACAAATAGAGAGGCCTGTGTATATATATAGGGTCATATATATATATATTTATTAGGATTACAAGTAATTATGAGGGTTACAAGTTTTTATAGAGGAAATTCAGGTTTAGTGGGTTTTGGGTCCAAATTTTGAATCTGGGCTCTGGGCGTTGATACCACGTGTGAGGCTGCCTCCTAGGGTCCTCTAACTAAAAACTGAATTCCTCTAATTTTAAACACAATAAGATGGGAAATAACTTATTTATATCTAAACATTTATTTGATGATAATTTACCATTAAAATTTATTTACCACCAATTAAATAAGTAAGAATTTCATTGCAACCATTTACATAAGTAATCAATAAACGGAGGAATACCTGTTTTAATAGCTTAGGTGAGGTGCTCGTGAGCTTCTGACTCTGTTGGGATGCTCCTCTTGACTACCCGATTGAATTTGCCTCCTAGCCAACTAGGAAATATTTCTTAGCTCAGGGAGTCTCCACAGGTTCCCTAGCCCTCCGAGCCCAAGTCTAACAAGATGCACTGTGTCCAAGTTAAACAAACACTCTCCTTCTCTTTTCTCCACCTTCCTCCCAAAACAAAATCCTCCAAAACCACAACCCAAAACCAAGACCAAGGATCCCCCTCTCCTCCCATCTTCCTTCCCCTTTTATGCCTATTCCTCCCATCCACCTCAACCACCTATCATTAATGTCATAACTACCCCCTCATCATTTCTTTTGACTTTTCTTACCATATCTTCTCCCAAGTAAATTTGAGAGGACATTTTGGGGATAAGATATGGATATTTAATTTGGTAATTAATTGGGGAGGACCATATCTTCTTTCAAGTAAATTTGAGAAGACATTTTGGGGATAAGATATGGATATTTAATTTGGTAATTAATTGAGGAGGACTATATCTTTTTCCAAGTAAATTTAAGAGGACATTTTGGGGATAAGATAGAGATATTTAATTTGGTAATTAATTGGGGAGGACCATATCTTCTCCCAAAGAGATTTAAATTGGAATAAATGGAATGAGACCATATCCTATCAAAATTTAAATTTGAGAAGACAAGTTGGGAATTGAATAATATCAATAATAAAATTTATGTCAGTAATAAATTTACAATTTCACCAATGTAAGTATGTACCAAGATTTCTTGATAATTATAAGTCAATATTTTCAGGTAATTTAAACACTAATACAATTTGCATGATAAGACTAAGTAGGGCATTACAAATACAGTGTTAAGCATTTCCTTGGCAATTCATTTCTCTTCCATGTTTTTAATTTTGTTTTTGTTTCATCATTCGGTCCGCATGAGTAGCCATGGGTGTAAGTCGAAACCTCTCTGAACTCTGCCAAGATTGGAAATTGGTTTATAACTTTATTCCTGTCCAAATCTATAACCAAGGCTGATGTCGTTTTGATGTATGGACCCTGCTGAATTGAACCCTAAGCAATATGAATCTTGATAAGCTCCTCGGTGAAGCTCACTAATTTATGTATTATATGAGTTCTGAAAGGTTGGAAAGTTGTTAACTGGTAGGGATTTTTGTGATCCCTGTATTGTGGCGGTGTATCTTAGCTGAAATCTTCTTGAGCAATTTGGAACCTTCCATAATATCAAAGCCTATCTTGTTTTGTTGCAATTGCAACCTTCATTACGACCTTTTTGGATTCTTTGTAGTACTGTATCCCAACATTACCTGAACCAGAAAATGGGAAATGGAAGGGAAACGGATTTGAATTGAAAAATAAGGGCAAGAAACATTTTAGAGTTTCAGCCTTACACATGCAAGAATAATGATATTGTTAACTATCATCATAGATAAAATTTCAAATCATTTTAGTTCATACAAATTATTTCATATTCATAACAAAAAATTTGGTCTGAAAGCATTGTAGGAAAATTTGAATACTAACACAATTCAGTATCGAAAAATTTGCAACAAAAAATCCAGTATGTCTCCAATATGGAAGTATGCATCTTGTAGATACAACAATATGCTTGCTTCAATTTTTTGAAGAATTTCAACCTCATGTATCAACAGTAGATCAGAAAAAGTAATCCGTTCCTTGAATTTTGGACGATATAATTTATATTTAGAGTTTTTTATTTAAAAAAATATTGTTGGGGTTTTTTACTCTATATATTTTGGTTTATGGGTTTTCGGGTATAAAAGATGTGAGATATGATATCAAAGCCAGTGAAAAGCCATGTCTCTACGGTACAGGAAAATTGTCATTTTTTGTGCTTCTGCCGAATTTCTGTACAGCAAAGGTCAATATGGCTGAATCTTGCTACTATGGTGGAAAGTGAATATTCGTAGAGACTAAATCTCTACATATGGCTCACTCTCTTTTCTTTGTCAAGAGGAAACTAAATATCCAAAGATACATTGTCAATATACACACACATGTTAGGATTAGTTGTCAAGATACACAGACACACATGCATGTGTTATGATTGACTGTCAGGATGCTGGTGGGGAAAGCGCTGAGCTTTGGTCAAGTCGTTGTAACTTTTACAAAATGTAAATTACATATTGTTTCTTCAAAGTATATACATTAATGGTTGACCCTAGAGTGAGTTATTGTACAAGGTCCCACTGACTCAATACTTGCTGTGGCTGGCATTAATGGGTTTGTGCATTGCCCAAATCCCTCAAATGCTGAAGTAGGTTGAAAAAAATTTAATATGCCCTTCCACATTGTCTTGTCAGTTTGCCCATGGACCATGGTGGCTGGACTAGCACTTATACTAAAGATCGGACAGTTTTGGAAGAGTTTTTAAACAGATGAACATTCAGAATGTTGAAGTTTTTATCAAAATAGACAAAAACAAAGTACTTGCTGACCAAACACTTCTCTGATAGTTCATATATTGGGGTTGTTGTTGCCTTATCTCGGCTCTGTTTCACCTCTTTGATTATTATAGAGGTTAGAACTCTTTGCTCAAGTAGTCATCCAAACTGTCTATTCTATATTTCTTCAGACACGGTGAAGGAAGCAAAGTTCTTAAATATGTCTTCCTATGTTTGGAGTCTTTGGACTACCTTGTCTTCAATTTTTGTTAGCTTTTTCCATTTCTCTAGAATCCACTTGCTCTTGGACTTACCTTGTTTGAGCTAGATTACAAGATTGAAAACATTCAATTGTTACTTAGTAAATTGCATCTTGTCCTAGTTGCACTGAAATTGTGCTTGGAACATATTTGTGAGCTTATCAATGTTTTTGTTTGTTTCCTACTAGTTTACATTGCCACATCAGTCTAGATGGGCCCACAAATTGTCAAATATAATGGAAGTGCCCTTACGGATTTGTGTATTCGAGAGTCCTAGTTGGGTCACCATTTCCTAAGTTTCAGGGGTTTTGGATCTTGTGGGAAATGTTTCAAAGCATGGGAAACACTCTTGTGAGCTTTGGGAGCTTGGTGGGAGATTTTGGGTGATGGTTGTGTCCTATGTTGCCAGGAAACGTGGGTGCGGGGACGGGGACGGGCAGAACCCAAATTGTCTACATTTTTGTACGAGGTGATATTGCCACATCAACCTAGATAGGCTTACAAACTGCCAACTATGATGGATGTGACCTTATGAATGTGTATTTGAGTTTTGGAACTGATCAAGTGTTGATTTGGGGTAGCATTGGATGTGTTCTAGCCATGAAATTTGGTGGAGAGGTTGGGGCACATGAGATATCCAATACCCAGAAAGGGTTTGGGCAAATTCTAAACAATGCAAGAGGTATTAAAATAATTAATATTTTTAATGGAGTCCCTAAGTCTAAACTTAGGGAAAATAAAATATTAATGTGTATTAATATGAAACTGTGTTAGAACAGTCCAAAAGACATGGATCAAGCCAGATCTAATCTTAGCAGTTGATTAGGAACTTAATCTTCGGTGTTGATATGTCAACGAGAAAAGTATAAGAGGAGGCTTGAGGGTCACTTGGAGGGTACACTAGAGTGATCAGTCATTCTATTCTTTAGAGTGGGGTTTGCTAAGAGAGATAGAATCAGTGATCGGAGATGCAGCTGAGGGGCATTGAGTACAGAGAGACAAAGACGCAAAGATAGTGCTGGGAGAGCAGCGCAATAGCCGGGGAGAATGATGCAGTAGCAGCCAAAGCTCACGCAGGGCCACGCAGAGGTAGTCGGGAGCTGCGCAGAGCTTCAGAGAGGCCAGCGTTGCTAATGTAGAGGGCCAGAAGGCTGACGCAGACCCACCTAGGGTGACGTGGGGCTAGCACTGGGCAGAGAGGGGCTGACGCAGTCCAGGAAGGCTGACGTTGGGGCTTTTGGGGCAGATTGTAGCTGAGGAGTTGCCGGAAGGATTATCTGGGGTTTCAGCCAAGAAATTTGTCTCAAATTGAGAGGTATTACTGCCAAGGAAATTCTTTGTTGGGTAGGCTAGTTTCGGCACTCAGATTGTACTCTGATATTGCTTAATAAGAAAACCCTTAGATAGCTACACCGGTTTTCCCACATTGGGTTTTTCCGGGGACATTGGTCCAAAAATAACGGTGTCACTTGGCGTGATTGTTTTTGTTTCCTTCAGTTGATAATCTGTAATGTGTTGCGCATGTACTTGTATTTATTTCCAATATTTACATGGTAAATAACTTGTTAATTAACAGAACAAGTAGGTAGGAATAAATCAGAAAGTATATGAAGGGTTTCTAATGGATTAGACTTAGAAATTCCAACATCAAGCTGTAGTTGGGTCATTGATTTGCAGGTTTAATCACTGTCGTTTTTGTTTTCTAGAGGTGTATGGATCCTTTGTTTTAATGGTTGTTGCATCTCAAGTTTGGTGAATAACTTCATTATTCATCTTGTGACTTGTCATTTCAATTCTTTGTGAATGGCCTCATGTTGTTTTATGATCTCAAAGAGTTTGAAGCAGTTCTATAATGGTTTTGTCTAATCTTCTACATTTTGGCTCTTTTGGCCGGAATCTGGCTATACAATTTTGGGCAGGATTGTGATTTTTTGTAGTTTAAAATGCATTTTTGAATGCATAAATGGATTAAGCACCCTGAAGAAGTCAATGGGCACAACACACTTTACTACTAGGCCAAATTCTAACTTAATTTAATATTATACATACAAATTTATGCCTATTAATATTAGGCCTTTAGGCCTTTATCCCTATACTTTGTTTTTTAAAAAAATATTGGAATATATATTATTGCTGCTCCCAACGTGCCATTTCCTGCAAATTTGGGTAAGACTTCTATCCGTTCTGGGCACTTGTACCTGCATCTTGGATGTACCCATGTTCTGGAAACTTGTGCAACATATGATCTTGTAGGTTAAAATGTGGGGCTTCTCCCACCGTTTGTGGTCATTGCCAGGCATTAATAAAAGTGTCTTATTTTTATCTTATCTTGTTGTTTGCCAAAGTGGGCGAATCTTTTCAAAGTGTCACATTTAATTGAGTTTAGGTATTGCTGGACACAACCTTGTAGAATTTTTGAATCATTTTTTGGGGTAATGTCATTTGAATGAATTTGAACCAACTCATAGCAATAAGGGTTGAATATTTTGGTCTAATGTGGGTAAATGGATGCATGGTTCCAAAATAAAAAAAAGATCCAAATGCGATAATCATGTGATTGCTTGTACAATGAAACAATTCATTATAAAAAAGATTGATGGCTGGTATAGTGAAACAATTCATTGGATAAGGCAAACGTGATGCTATCTTCTATAATATCTACATTTGGGGTTGATTAACGCCTTTTTGAGGGCAAAACTATTTTTTATCTATTTTTTATGATTACTATTAGAACAACACTCTATCAGTAAACACTCTATTCTGCCTAAACACCAAGACACTTACGCCTGTGCAGAAGTGCCTGCCTGAGCTACAAACATCAACAATAAAATTGTGGTGTATGATTAAATTTTAAGCATTTGTAAACAGATTTTTCATCTGATCACATAAATTAATACTTTTCTAGATGGCTCGCACTCTTGGTTTGTGATCTGTTTTCTTTAAATGAGTAATCTAACTAAAAGTCTAAATAGAATATTTGCTACTTAGGTTTGAAATAGGTTGCGAAAAAAACTAAAATTCTAATGATATTTGCTTGGGATCTGGTGTGTGAGGGCCAACTGGCACAGGATCCATTTCAGCAGAATGGGATCTGTTTCTAGGTTTGAAGGATACTTTTACATGGTGGATCCTACAAGGATCTGGGTGGATTTGTATCTGTATTTGCATCTAAAATGTAGATTCATGGATCCAGCATCAAGAGCTCATGGATCTGGTAACACAGTAAATTTGTGATATCATGGAGTTTCTTCTTGCATCATAGTACTGAAATAGCGAGCCTAATCTTTTATTATCTTGATAGTTTCACGTTTCATTATGGTTCACATATGAGACTGATCACAAATTTGGGACACTAGATGTATGCATAAGTTCTTTTGGTTCAGTTAGTTCTGTTGAACTGATGATAAGTTGTGAACAATCTCTTGTAGACTGATATATGGTTCCCAAGAATATTTTATTGGGCATAATTTAATCTCAACACCAACAACTTTCAGAAATTTGGCATATGCATTTTTATTGCAAGCATTTTCAAGGTTTCCACATTTAAATTGATAGATATATCTTCTCCAGCACTATGCAAACATTAATAAAAAGAGGTTCAATTGTCAAACTTGCAATACATTGGGGTTCATTTCTGAGTCAGCAATTCACATTTTTTTACCCTAATCATTAATTTGCAACCATTTGGGTTTTGGGTTTTTCTCTTGGAAGTTTTGTTGCTACCAAGATTTTAAGACTTGCACCCTTAGCTGACTTAATCGAGTGCACTAACCCTAGGATAGATTTCTCCCCTACGTCAATGATCAAAACTTAAGATTATTTTATGGATTCCCCCCTCGTCTTTTGAATTTTTTCCAAGCCTAAAGGCTGGAGACTCTAGGTGACAGGTTGTGGCCAATTCCTCTAGGGAGAATCTGAGAGAATCATACTCCACTTTTATGTTTCACATCCATTCTGTCATATGTTTAGGGACCATTGAAAAGTTGGATGAAAGTTTATAGACTTGTAAAGTAACTGCCAGTCCTTATACCAGTAGTAAATTTTGTACATTGAGAAGTTTGGAGTTATAATCTATCAGTAAAATTTCTGTGGATAAGATCTTATTGCTTCAGTTTGCTGCTGCAGATGGCAAAAACACAGAAAAACAAGGCTACAGCTCATCATTTGGGTTTGCTAAAGGTATTGAGATCATCAGATTTTTCTTAGCATTCTCTTTGAGAACACCTTAACTTTTTTATTGCTTGTTTTAATTTTTCTATATAAATGCCTGTTAAAGGCCAAGCTTGCTAAATTACGACGAGAAATTCTTGCTCCTCCTACGAAAGGAGGGGGAGGTGCTGGTGAAGGCTTTGATGTTACTAAAAGTGGAGATTCCCGTGTTGGGCTTGTGGGGTTTCCATCAGTCGGAAAGTCTACTCTTCTGAACAAGTTGACAGGTACTTTCTCTGAGGTATGTTGTCTAATTTAACAGCATTTGCATGTTTGTGTATTTTCTAATATAGCTGCATTGTAATGTACTGGTATTTTGGAGATTTTTAGTATTGTATAAACTGACATAATTATTCAATATAATTGGAATGAGAAGACACTTGTATAATGTTACTGGTTCTTTTCCTTGGTTTTTAAGCTAATTATGTTCATCAAATTCTACTAGGTGGCATCATATGAATTCACCACTCTAACATGCATTCCTGGTGTTATTCGTTATAGAGGTGCAAAGCTGCAGGTATATCTCAATTCTGTCCATCTGTTGTATTTGCATTTGTTTCTTTTCTGTTCATCCCTTCACAAATTCTGTGTGACATTACAGTAGTGCCCTTTCTCGGACTACATAATTAACTGTTATTGTTTCCTGTTTTTATGCATCTATCACTACTTGAAGCACCTGTTTTTATGCATCTATCACTACTTGAAGCACATTTTGCTTTTCTTTTAATTCTTTTGAAAATTAATAACCATATATGTGATAACTTTCTTGAATGCACCTTTTTTTCATTAAATTATGTGGACTTACTACTTCTTGCATTGTATTGACTATGAGATATGTCGGCTTTGTTTATTTTATATTACAGTTACTAGACCTTCCAGGAATCATTGAAGGTGCAAAAGATGGCAAGGGGAGAGGAAGGCAGGTAAGATACCGTGCTCCATTCAGGCCCTTTAATAATAGCAGATACTTTTCACCAGGGATTATTTACCATGAGAAATCGAGTTTTTATATGACAACTTAGACTAATAATAAAAATAAATTATTATTTTTATTCTTCTTTCCAGGTTATCAGTACTGCAAGAACTTGCAATTGTATTTTGATAGTTCTTGATGCTATCAAACCCATTACTCACAAGCGCATTATAGAAAAAGAGCTTGAAGGATTTGGAATCAGGTAGAGATGAGTCCATTTATTTCTGCATTTTGAGTGTTGCCTTTAAATATTTTGTGACTATTGTTGTAATTATGTGAATTGGTAACCTGTTTGCTTGTAAGAATATGTGATTACAAGGTGTAATTTATGTGATTCTGGCAGGTTGAAGTTCATTGAGAAACACAGACCAGAAGTTTTGATTTCTAATTGAGCATAAAAAGAAAATTTATAATAAAAATCAATAAATCCAACATATTGTTAAAGTGACATTACCTAATAATCACTCTGATCTATCATTGAGCTCTACAACTCTTGCAAGTTGTCATTCATCTTTCATCAAGTCGTTATTGTAATAACCATGTTCTTTTGATTAGGTCAGTCAACCATTTTTTAATTGCCATTTTGGCTCGTTGGCATGTGAAGACAGGCTTACACTGTATAGTAACACTACAATAATGAGACTTCTATTGGGGATGCTTTATTGTGAGGAAATTTAACTACTAATCAGAAGATAGTTTGCAACTTTGCTTTGCAGGTTGAACAAGGAACCTCCTAATTTGACATTTAGGAAGAAGGACAAGGGTGGAATAAATTTCACATCTACTGTGGCCAACACACTCCTGGACCTTGAGACTGTTAAGGCAATTTGTGGAGAATACAAGATTCATAATGCTGATATTTCTCTTCGCTATGATGCAACTGCTGATGACCTTATAGATGTGATTGAAGGTAGTCGCATATATATGCCTTGCATATATGTTGTTAACAAGATTGATCAGATAACTCTCGAGGAATTGGAGATTTTGGATAAATTGCCTCACTACTGCCCAGTCAGGTGATTCATAATTACAGTTCCTTTCTCCATCCCTTTTTTTGTTTTTCATTGTTTAAATAGTTTAATCAGGTAAGTTGATTGCATTAGATGTTTTATGTTGAAGCATGTCAATGTTTCTGCATACTAGGTGGAAATTAGCAAATTATTCCCATTGTTCTTGTAACGGAGTCCATAGATTAGCATGTCCTTTCATTCTAAATACCCGTTAGATTGTCTACTGTTTTATTTTGTAATAATACCATCTTTTATTCACAGGTTTATCAAAACAAATTTATTCTGTTATAGGACCTAAGCTTTCAATTTATAATAATATTCTTATGCTTACCAAAGCTTTTCTATTTTGGAAAAGATAATATATGTATTCATTTACAATAGTGATAAAATGCCAGATTAGGTTGCCACCAACAAAGTATATTCTCTTTACCCCAGGGGGGCAGGACCCTTGTATCAGCAAAAGGGCTGCTGCATGAAACTCTTATAATTGATATCTTTACATATGATACATTTTTTTGAACTTAACCGTGAATATTGTATTGATTAAAAACCAGTGTGGAAAGGATGCAGTGTATATACATCGATTACAATCTTGTTATATCTATAAGACTTTTGTGATCCATAATGTATATATAAGGCTTTCGGATTAATCACATTGTTAGGGTTTGGTCGACGTTTCGAATCAACTAATGTGATTCATCCTCAGGACAAGGATGAACCACATAAGTTGGTTTGAAACGTTGACCAAATCCTAACTATGTGATTAATCCGAAAGACTTATATCTACTTTGTCCTGAGGATGAACCACATTAATTGGATCGAAACGTTGACCAAATCCTAACTATGTGATTAATCCAAAAGACTTATATCTAGATTACAATCTTATTGAGCTTCTTCACTAGACATGGATCCAAGATCCAGAGCCCTACTATCCTATACCATTTCTTTACATATACATTCCCTTGGAGAAGTGAGCTGTTCAAAATTTATCCACTGGTATACTCTCCAAAAGACACCCAGCAAAAAACAAAATTTACAGTTCATCATAACATTCAAATTTACTGATTTGGAGGAGAGTCCTCTGCTGGTTTGTTTTGCTTTGGTCCTCAGGTTCCATGATGTCATTTGAGTCCTCCACACTGGGCCACTCTGCCTGAATATTTCTTTCCTGTACCAGATCCATTATTAAACTTTTGAGATGAATCCCCCAGTTGATTGAGCAACTTCCTCCATAAGTCTGAACCCCCCACTACCTTTACCACAGTAAAGTAAGATCCAGTGAACCAACCTGCTCACCAAAAGAAGCAACAGACCCAAAAGAGCGAGGGCTCATTGAGCATGACAAACAAGGATACTGCAAATTGTGACACCAAGGGCCATACAGAGGCCAAAATAGTTCAAGGAACTCTCTAACGTTCTGATAACAACCAAGAGAACAGGAACCAAAACAGAGATTATCGTTCAGAACTGTAAGTTTTAACCCTGTACAATCAATCACTGCAAACGAATTCCTAATTAAAAAACAGAAAAGATACAATGGCAACCACACAAATTTATACAGATTTTGTCCCTGAAACCCAAACTGGGGAAAACCAGCAAGCTTTATTATTATTATTATATTTTCTGTACAGTGTTACAGTGCAATATATATCCAGCAGCAAACACGAATTGCAAATCCAACGATAGTTCCATATTCAAAACTACAAAACCATGGGCAAAACCACTATGCGCCACAAAACCACTCTTAACAAAACTATGGTTTGAAAACTACCAAAAACTGATGCAAAAAGCCAGCCAATTTTTTTTTCTCAGGTTGTTTCCCTGAAGCCCGTGCAGGGGGGCTCCTTGTTGAAATTTGGTACCGGAGGACAGGTGGTTCCCTAAAGCTTTGATCTTTGGCCTAGAGAAAAGTGTCCAAAAGAATTTAATTTTTCTGCTAAAGTGACTTTATAATTTTTATAAAGACAAATCTAATTTAAAAGTGGCTTTAAGTGATAAAGTTACTAAAGTCTAATTTTAAAGTGACTTTAATAAAGTTAATGTAAAATTAGAAAGGAAAAGTGACTTTGGAAATAAATGACTAAGTGGATCTTTATTAAAGTGGGGTGAATTAAAAAATAGAAAGTAAGGTTTAAATGAGCATTTAATCTTAGCCTTAGATCTCAATCTGTTTCAGCCATTGGATTTAGGAGTTCCCCAAAAGTCACTTAGGGTTAGATTAAAGGAGGAAAAAGAGGAAAAGGTCATTCATTCTTTCATGAGCAGATTGAGAGGAGGAGAGCAAGGGAGATTTCTGGACAGGGAGGAGAAGGAGGCAGCGTTTTAGCAAATCCGTACAGCTGAGTTAGCACACAGTGAAAGACAGAATTTGGGCACGATTTTGCATAAATCTGTACAGCAAGTGCACAGAAATTGAGGAGCATAAATCTGTACAGCGAGTGGCTGCACCTTGGCACGCAAATCGAGGCAAATCCGTACAGCTGTATTGCTGGTTTTTTCTGCACAAAAATCAAGGAAATCCGTATAACATATTTATGGCAGCTTGCATGCTTTTCTAAGCAAGCCGTACAACAACATTTAAGGCTGAAATTGGGCACAAAAATCGAGGAGGCCGTACAACATTTATTGTTATTTTGTTTTGTTGTTTGCAAGTTTTTCCAATTGGCTGTGAGGCACGGAAAACGAGATAATTTGTAAAAGTTTGCTTGTTGATTTTTCGCTGAATATTTCTCACTGTAAAAAAGCATTTTCCAAAAATAAGAAAGAGCTTTCGAACTGGTTTTCCCCAAGAGTTGTAGGGGGTTTTTCCAGGGTCACCTTGACCAAAATCACTGTGTTTAAATGTGTTGAATGGTTGTTTGTATGTGCTGATTTTTATTTCTGCATTTTCCAGCATTCTGTAAAATTTCCAGAATTTGTGTTTTCAGCAAAATTTATTTTTCACTTGTTGAATGTATGGATATGAGAAATGGCATTTAACTATTTTGGAGAAATAAGGTGAAACTGAAAACCGGGGTGGGAAATGAGAAATTTTTACATGGTATCAGACAGTGTGGAAAAAGTCGGGAATAAATCCCGATTAAATCCCGATTTTTTGATTTTTTTCGCTGGCCGATTAAATCCCGATTTTTTTATTTTTTTGGCTGGCCGTTTAATTTTGCCGACTTTTTCGAAAAACTCCCGACTTTAACGACTTTTTCAACTTTTGGACCCTTGCCGATTTAATCCCGACTTCGACTTTTTCCACATTGGTATCAGAGCTTGAGTGCTGAAGTGCAGTTTGGGACAGCAAGGAGGAAAATTACAGCCTGCTGATTTTTCACTCGGAAAATTCCAGCAAGCTGATTTTTCACAAACAACAGTTTTATCTTTACTACAGCAGTGCTATTTTTCAGTTTGAGGACAACAGGATGTCATTGGGATTGAGGGTGGAGGATAGGTTGGATGGGCATAACAATTACAACGTTTGGAAAGAGAGAATGCAGAGTATCTTTGAGGAGGCAGAAGTCTAGGACATCATGGTGCATACCACACAGAACCCTGTTGTTGTACCTACTGATGCTACTCAGTTGGCTGATTATAATAAAAAGAACAACAAGGGTAAGAGACTGATTCTAGATGGAGTCAAAGACCATTGCATTCTTCATGTGAGATGAAAGAAAAATGCCCATGAGATGTGGACAGCGTTGTCCAATCTCTACTAGAGTACTAATGAGAACCGGAAAATGGTCTTGAAGGAGAAGCTGAAGACCATTAAGATGGGTAATGATAGTGCAGCTGGATATCTCACAAAGATTACTAATGTTAGAGATGAGTTGGTAGTAGTTGGAGAGGTCATTCCACCCACTGAGTTGGTGCGGATTGTAGTGAATGGCCTCCCCCGTTCATGGATGAACTTTGCTGATGGGGTTTGTGCATGTGAGACCCTTCCCACATGGGAGAGTTTTTGGGATGATTGCATTCAGACAGAGATTAGGAAAGGTCAGCTTGGGGCAGCCAAGCCAGTTGAGCAGGATGAGGATGTAGCACTGTTGGCAGGAGGTAAGAAAGGCAAAGGGAAGAAGCAGGCTTCCACAAGCAATGGTGGGGGCAAAGGCAAAGGTAAAGGTAAACATGGTAACACACAGAAGGACTATTCCAAGGTGAAGTGTTGGAATTGTCAAAAGATGGAACACTATGCAGTTGTGTGTCCGGAGAAGGAGAAGAAGAAGAAGAAGGAGAAGAACCAGATCGTGGCAGTTTCAGCAGAGGTTGAGGACTTTGCAGATCGTTTTGACCGGGAGTTTGGGTTCATTGCGTGTGATTCCTCTAGTACAGGATCACCTGCCACACAGGTTCAGAGGGAGTATGCTTTTCCCTTGATTAGCGGAGCATCTTCAGGTATCTGGTATGTGGACAGTGGGGCTTCACGTCACATGACAGGAGTCCGTGAGTACT
>APFE030959990.1:6617-18447 GCA_000404065.3 Pinus taeda
TGAACCACGCTGGTTGGTTTGAAATAAATAGACAAATGAATTTTGTCAAGCTGGTTGATTCTAAATAAGTAGACAAATAAATTGATTAACCACGCTGGTTGATTCGAAATAAATAGACAAATAAATTTTGATATAAACAAATAAATTGAAAATTGATTAACCACGCTGCTTGATTCGAAATAAATAAACAAATAAATTTTGATATAAACAAATAAATTGATGAACCACACTAATTGATTCGAAATAAATAAACAAATAAATTTTGATATAATTCGATCAAATATTATTAAAATAACCTTATATAAAATTATAAAATTATTTTAAATTATGATTAATAAAATAAATAATCCAACCTACCATATAAGTCAAACAATCATATAATTCTTTATTATTGCTCGAAAAATATGGTTAACCATTCTTCAATTCTAAAAAAAAATGAAGTCATTAAAGTGTGTCATCTTGACCACATGACTAAGTAATGCTTGTAATATTGTGATTCGTTAAATAAAAAATAGGAAACACGCATTGCAAGGTACAAAACAAAATACTTTTGAGCGGTTCATTCACTTCTTTTGTTTATAAGTCATCACCTACTCCGTTTTGTCCTCTTATTACTACCCAATGTAATCAATCTATCGTGCACAATAATCAACCTTAGAGAGGAATCCTTCCTATATGTCACTACTAGTCTCACTGGGCCCTGGAAATTATTGCATCTTTGTGGGACCTTCCATTTTCAAATTTGGAAAACTCTCATGTGAATGTGGATGGACATTTGACTCACCAATGACCATGAATATTTTATTTATCAAAGTGCAGGAAAACAACCTAGGTAACTCATATTTTTAATACATTCAGCCCATGGATTGTAGTGTGGTATAGAAAAATGAGTTGGAGATTCTGTCACTCAGGTCACCCCATTCATGTATTGCAGTGTAAAGATTTTTAATGTATTCAATTCACCCAACTTGTGGCATGGAAAATTGAGTGGGAGATTGTGTCACTGTCACTCAACTCATGTATAGTGTGGTATAGAAAAATGACTTGGAGATTCTGTCACTCAGGTCACCCAATTCATGTATTGCAGTGTAAAGATTTTTAATGTACTCAATTCACCCAACTTGTGGCATGGAAAAATGAGTGGGAGATTGTGTCACTATCACTCAACTCATGTATGGCAGTGTAGATATTTTGTAAAATAGAAAAATGAGTTGGAGATTTTGTGGTGTGAAGTTTCAATTATGGAAACATAAAAATTCTCATTATGCATGTAGTGTAGAGATTTTGTGACATAGAAAAATGAGTTAAAGATTTTGTGGTATGAAGTTTGAATTGTAGAAGCATAAAATTTTTTATTAGGTTTTAGAGATGTAATAAGAATGACCGATATATATTTTTCAGTTTATACATCCATTAATATGGTTGGGTTGTACAAATTTAGATTTAATGGTAAATATATATAACTCGAAAATATTATATTTTGGAAATATAATAAATATCGATAATATATATTTTTCAATTTATACATCCATTAATATAGTTAAATTATACCAATTTAAATCTAATAGTGAATATATATAATGGCGAATGCTATTTCCAACCCTATAGCAAAGTTAATGCACTCTGATATGCAGGGAAATAGCGCTCGCCCTCTCTCTCACAGTACGTGAACAAATGAATAGAGCGTGGAGAGAGAGGGTGAACGCTATTTCACCAGCATGTCAGAGTGCATTAACTTTACTATAGAGTTGGAAATAACATTCGCCATATATAACCCAACTACATTAATAGACTTATACACTGAGAAATATATATCTGCCTTCAAAACCTAATGGGGATTTTTATGTTTCCACAATTGAGACTTCCTTAAATATTGGTAGTCATAGTACCATGGTTTGCTCAAACATAGAGGCCCTCCGTGGCAGGGATGAATTCAGAAATAATAGATAAGTTTCCAATGTCCGCATGGCTTTGGTTGAGAGGAGACAACACGGTATATGATGCAGCGTGTCCTTTCAATGTAAACATGCACGGAATGTTTTTCCTTTGCCCCTCAATTATTTCCTTGCAATAATTTCTCAAGTACTTTTGGCCTCTCGCTTTCGTGGCAAAGCATTTAAGAAAAACGATGAACCTTTTCACCAAGGTTCGTGTAATATTTATTTTCAAATTGGGAAAACCTAGGGTATAAGTGTAAATTTAATTTAATTAATTTCAACTTCATTACATATTGTAATAATTGTTGTGGTTGAAAGTGTAAAAAATTAGGTAGGTGTAGTTTGAATATTTGATTTTTTTTGGAGGTGAATAATGTGAAAATGCTAGATAAAATAATATTTTGAGATTTTTGTAATTTGAATTGTAGAAAATATGTAGTTATAGGATGAATGTTTGATTTTTTTTTCAATAATGTGAAAATAGGTAATATTTTGAAGTGGAATTAAATTGTTTTTTGTTATTAAAGTAAATCTAAATAATTAGTTTAAATTATGAAAAATAAAAAAATAAAAATTTAAAATAATAATATAAAATAAAAAATAAGGTTTAGGTAAGATATTCTTAATTATGTCATTGACATAGGTAAGTTTTAATAACGATTCTATTATTTCATATTTTTTGAAAGTAGAAAGTGATGTAAGGTAGTGGGAGCATGGAATAAAATATGGTGGACCTAGGAAAGTAGCATGGTTTTATGATGTTATGTGTCATGTATTGAAAGGATCTATAGCAAAAATGATGTCATTCTCATTTGGATAACCATTGTTATAAATTTATTCAAACCAAAATTATTAAAGATGGAGAATTGTATATCCATCATCTTCTCATGATTCCATAAAAAAACATATAATTAGTGAGGCATTGCATAATTTTGAAGGATTCAAACCCACCATCATTCTTTCTATGTTTTTTCTTTTTAATAAAGAAACTAAAACAAATAAGGTGTAGTCTAAACATTCTATGCTTTTACTTTTTCTTCGGCAAAACTTTTGGTTGATCTTAGCCAAAATCCAATATGAATTTGTTTGAATTGTCAATTTGAGCTATGAAATTTGCATAATTCAAGTACCCTAGGGATTTTATATTGTCGTGAATCCATTTATGCATTCGAAAATACAATTTAAACGATGAAAAATGAGGATCTCTGTAAATTTTATTTCATCGTATTTGTTGGCACGAAAATGACAACAAGGAAGAGACCCTAGGTTCAGGCTCAAGGGGTCAACAAGGCTCCGTTGTAGTCTAGGACAACGACAACATTTTCACCTTACCCAGAGGGCAAGGAGTCTCACTCGAGGTGTGTCGCAATCAAAGTTAGATGGGGTTGGATGGGGTATTAAGGAAATGCAAATAACATACAACAATAGTTCATCACACTCAATTCTCTGTATTATCCAAGACTGTCATTCTACTCATTCCATCACAAGAAACTACCTAGTTATTGATCATTCATTTAAAAATTTAAATAACCCATAAGGAACACAACAATACAATATGGAACCCAAACTATTTCTTTCATTAATGGGAATATAAGAGAGTACATGAAAGATTACAAAAGGCTCAAAGCATGTTCATCAAATACACAAAGAGTACATTCTCAGAGAACACAATTGACAAGAATGGACATAAGCAGAGCAAAGGACAGTACTCACCTTTCCGCAACCGATCTAACTCTCAGGATCCTGCCCTTGCTCATCTACTTCATCACCGACCCCTTCCTCGTGCTATCCTTTTCCTTTTATCTGTTGCTTTGCATTCCCACTACCAGTTCCGCTCGGCTGACTCCGCCCTCGACTGCCTTCTATTTTCCCTTTCTCGACTGCTTGTATACTCTTTTGCCACCTTGTCGTAATTGCTTGTTCACTCTTAGTTCCTATCCCTTTCTTTTGGTTGTCAGCTTCGCAACCCAAACTGTTATCCCCGCCATCTGTTCTTGGCCTTTCTTCCCGCCAAAATCCAAATTTCAAAACGAAGGCCCCAATAGTATTACGATAAAAGTGATAAAAATATATAACAATTAGAAAATGCCTAATCAAAACAATAAGAAGTGTTACAGTAAAATGTTCTTGTTTTGAAGATATTTAAGACGACCAAAACCATACTAGTTATATTTGGAATAAAACAAGGATAAGTCAACAACATTTAATGTGGTTGGTAGTGAGTAGCATTATTGTTGTTATTGAGCATGAAAAGGATCTTAGCATAATCAATGGCATTTTACTTAGAATTTATATAACATCGACTACTATGTTAATTACATGAAGTTGTGTGTGCGTGCACGCACGCTAATGCCTTAACATTTTGATAATTATCGAAGTTGTCTCCAAATAAAAAGGGATAGAAATGGAGCATCGAGTAATTCAACCATCAATTAAATGTATCTATTCATATACGTTGTAATGTCATCAATATGAGGTAAAATAATAAAGGCTTTTTCATTTTTTCAAATTTTCATTTATAAACATGTCTAAATAACTTTTTTTTTTTTTTTTTTTTTTGTAAGTGTGGGTAGTGCCTTCCTTTTCTATTTATAGTAACCAATGAGACCAGATACATCGTTTTGGTGGCCTCAACCTACCCCGAAGGAAAACCAGGTCTGTTGGCCACCTAAGTTTGCTATAGGCATTCCAAAAACAAAATTTAACAAGTCTTTCCATTTGGGCTATGTGCACTATACAACTAAAAATACTTAGTAAGCTACTAGCATGCATAAAACCGCAAAAGCAAGAGAGTCCACTGAAAACATGAGAGACACTAAAGGATTATTCCTTTCGATCACTAGCATTCGGGTCCATATCAATGGGAATATCCATGGGTTCTACCTGGCTTGTAGTCGTCTGAGCCATCTGAGACAGCTTCTGATGCATCTCCTCCGGCTTGTTATTCTGCATTATCATGATTAACTGAAAATTTCTCATTTCTTTTTCCAGGTTTGGCATGCCTTTTGCAATTTCAGTCATTTCCCCGGCCACCTGCTCCAGAGTCTTCGCAAGAAGGCGTTTTAACACCCAGGAGATGTGAAGAGTTTGCCGATATGGAGTCAACCTTCCTCGAGTATTCCTCGGATCTCTGATAACTTCTACCCACTCTTCTATCTCAGAATCAGAGTGTTCCTCCATCACACTGTCTTCCATTTCTTGAATGACTTGACGAATATCATCGTCCGTGCCTTCCCTATAAGCTCTCGCAGCATCCTGAACTGCTGTCAGAGTAGATCTTCTCCCTCTGCGTTGGCTATTCGGAGCATCTGTTGGCCGATCCTCTTGATTCCCTTGTCTCGGACGACCTCTACTTCCACGCCCCCTACCACGACTCGGGTGCGCCATCCTTCTTCTTACCTTATCATGTTGACAATTTTCATTCACAGAGGTCAGATTTAACATGTTTAAAAACTTTAAATTCACATGCAAAATCTTATTACATCTACATCTTAAATATTAATTAGTTCTGGCCTAAATACTTAAAACTAATCCTAATAATATTTATAAACTAAAACTAACCAACCAATTTTATTTCTTTTAATGAATTGTGATAAAAAAATAGCCACTTTTTAAACATCAATGAACTTGTTACCTAACACCTTAATATACACTTTACCTTTTATCCTAATTTTAAGGATACACCATTATAGTCATGAAAATATAAATGATATTAAACTTTCCAAAAAAGGAAAGATCCGGTTAGAGTCCATTTTCCCTTATAGATTGATTAGTACATTTCACATTTCGAAGTGCCATTTTGTAACTTTTTCCACATTAATACTACTTTTATAATGATGTTTTATAGTTTATTTTTTATGGGATAATTATAGATATTATCTTTAATATTTATGGATTTAAATAACCCTCTAATATAAATTCAATGCCATCATGACCCATTCCATTTAATATAAATACGAAAGAAAGTAACACTAGGTCTAGAAAAAGGAAATGTCTTACGTAACTGAATTATTTACAAACTTCCTTAGTTCTTTCGATACATGACAATGGGTCAAAGTAAGATACTTCAAACTTTGAGGTGTTCAAATTTTATTGATAAGGAGTGGGACTCTAGTTGGGAGGATTTTTATAATGATATAAATCATTTTAAAATTATAACAATTATATGTTAGGCTTTATTTTATTTTTAAAATAAGTTTTCTAATTGATGTACTAAATGAAAAAGTTTATATTATTATTAATGTTTTGAATATTTTTAGAGGTAATTATCATTATCCTATAAAGTTTTTTGAAGTATGAGATTTAAATCTTCTTACTTTACTATGTGGGTCATGTGTGGGGATGCAGATGGGTACACTTTAAAAGTTACAGTGGTAACAATCGAATCAATCTCGTGTCATATTAGTATGAGCTTGACCCAGTTGTTGATTCCTCTATACACACACAAAAATGTTTTGTAGATATTTTTTTTTTCTTTTTTCTTTTTTTTTCATTTTATAAAATAGAGGACAACATTAGTTATCAACCATAATTATGTTTGATTTTCATAGAAACTTTTTTATTTGTTTGTTACTTTGCTTTTGACTTGTGGGACTAGCCTATGGTTTGAGAAATCATAACTTAGGGGCATCAAAGCCATCAAAATTAGTCGAGAATCACATTCAGCATAGCCCACACCAAACCTCAACATGATTGACTTTTAGGTATCTCCTTTCGACTATAATGGAGTTTCAAATCTAAATCACCATTAAAAAAAAGGCAATACCCTTTAAAACCTATAATATTAATCAAATTTAACAAGATTTCCTTAAAATAGAAAATAATAAATCTTTTAAACATCGTCAATTCTTTCTTTTTTTTAAGCAAGCAAAATTTCATTAGGTCATCAAAAAATTACATAGAGTACATGCATGGATAAACATGGGTGGACTATGTCTAAGTTGAGTATGTTTTGGAGACAAAAAGAACCTTTTAGCCTGGAGCAAGCTTAGGAGGGACCATTTGCCCTTAATAGGGAAACCAAATGGTTTCCCTGAGTATATTGATACTAGTTTTTGACACCATAAGACCATAACAAAAGCAAGACTAAAAGAGACTGGGTAAGCAGTAACATCAAAATACCACAAGAGAAATAACATATTAACAGAAGTTGGGAGAGCCTTTTGTGGAAATTGCGAGTTATCTAGGTCATGTCGAGGGATATTTGAAGGGTTCGTTATAGCCTTCTCGGAGCCATGGTGGGCGTTCCCACTCAACAAGCATTCCACTTGTGCTTATGTTGGCCTCCCGCCATGAGGTTTCACCTTTTGGGCTATTTGTTGAGTTGTCTTGTTGATAGTAGGATGCTCCTTCTCCTTATGGCCTAAAGTGCTCAAAATGTTTGTTTCTTTTTCCTTTTTCGCAGAGACCCTTGTTTCTCAAGGCTAGAAGGCTTAATGCCCTAGAATATCGAGTCTAAATTATCCATGTTATCTAGGGAAGCGGAGTAAGTCAGAGGTAGGGGCAGTGGAAGGAATTGAATTCCAGAGCGCCTAGTAGGACTCATAGAGCTGAGCAAGCTTTGACTATATGAAAATCTAAGTCCGTGATTATGCCTTCCACTACATGCAAGACCTCTTCCTGGTCCCTCAGATGTCGACCAAGCAAATTCTTGACTCTGCAACATCCATCACCATTGTTTTTGAGCTCCTGCGCTTTCATGGTTGTGACTAAACATTTGATGTGTTGAGGCACGTCTTCGCCAAATTGTTTAGCTCCTTGGTTGTACCAAGGAGGAAGAGGTTGACGGCCTCATCCTCGCCCTCCTCTCTTGATGCATCATCATTCGCAAGCCATGGCTAACAGGTAATAAAATCCACTATCTTCAATTTGAAGTGCCACAACCTTTACCACCGGAAAATACCAGAGAATCCAACTACCTATAGAGCTCTTTAAATGCGGAAATGAATGTCTCTCTATTGTTCATAGGTTAATTCCATCTCTGAAGTGTGATTTGAATGCAGGGTCCTCGCATGTCTTCAACCTTGCCCTAAGCATTCAATGAGGCCTGCAAGTATGACAGAGAGAGATCGCCACTTAGCCTCACCCTTAATGCACTAGGATACATTAGCCTCGGGAACATGATTAGCCATGGATATTGAGAGCGCACTTAGATTTGGGGAAATCTCTTCAAAAATAAAAATAAAAAAGAGATAATAATTGAGGTAGCGTACCAAATCTTTATAATGATTGTTATTCAATCATGACAACATATTTTATTGTTTTAAATTAAAAGCAAAAATAAGTTACATAGTGATGTAACATTTTTTAAATCAATATTAATATAAAAAAATATTTTTATGTTTAATATATCCTTGAAACAAAAATAACGTTCTTAATAATATAATGGTTGATTGGTTATATAATTAAATATGTTTATTTAATTTCTTTTTGAATAGTAAGTATGTGTGTGAGAGAATAAAAAGTAGGAGTTTATTGGGTCTAAGTCTGATGGGTGATTATCTTTGTGGATATTATTAGGGTCATTAGGTGTCTCCACTAGATTATGTTGTCAAATTTACAACTAATTGATTTACTCTAAGTATCACCTTTACAATGTGAGAAAGTATCTAAAAATTGTATTTCATTGAACATATATAAAACATCATTTTAAAAAGTCAAAAAAGGTGTATTTCATAGAGAAATGATTTATTATCCTCCCACACTCAGAATTCAATTCTTGCAAGTGACGTGATAAAAGTTGTTATAATGGTTGAGCCTTAGTTGTTAAATTTTAATAGTATATAGAAATTGAAACACATATATTCATATAAAATTATAAAAATATTTCTAACTTGAAAAAAAATCAATGTTAAGACAACATAACAAATCTTTCCAAAGGTTTTTCATATGATCACCACAATACATTTTACTACTTTTAATTTAAATATATAAAAAAAATGCTTGTATATTGAAGTAACAAATATTTTTCTCTATACTAATATATATAAGTACATTTTTATGTAAAATATATATTTTGAGAATTGAAATATAAATTAACTTTTAATTAATAGAATGGTTAGTAGCATTGGAGCTTCGTGGGCGACTGCTTAGGAGATCTACTGTGAACACATCTTATTGTCTTTAAGCCAAATCCTTTATCTGGTTCTTGAAACAGGTGGAGCTCTGGAGATCTGGTAATCAGGGCTTTCGATATTGTTACAGGGTTTTTCTCCCATGGACACCGAAGGGGGACCTCCCCCTCCTCTACCTCCTGAGATCGACGCCTTCAAGCGGTTGGTTGCCTCATGTGGCAAGAGGAAAGCTAATTCGAACCTGCAGAAGTTTGTAAAGAAAGTCGAAACCATCCCCTCTGTTGAACTACTTGCGGAACGCCCGTGCCGGACTACGCTGAACCTAGTAGAATGCGGGCTCATTAGACAATTTACGAGCCTCTGGTCCTCTCCCAAAGCTATCAATGGTTGGGTCTAGCAAAATGGAGGCCCCTCGTCTCTGAAGGAATCTGAAATCATATGGTAGGTAGAGGCTATTATGTTTTTGTTTTCGACTTAGCTAAAGATCAAGATCTCATTTTCCAAAATGGTCCATATTTCATGGGCCCTCAGGGGCTCTTTCTAAATAAATGGACGCTGGACATTGATCCTTCCTAGGATATTCCTTCAGCCGTTCCTATCTGGGTAACATTACCCCACCTCCCTCTTCATTGTTGGAACCCAGAATCTATGGAAACCATCGGGAACAAACTAGTCAAATACATTGATATGGCTAAAAGGAGAGAACAATATTCGTGTGCCAAAATTTGCATTAAAGTTGACTTGGAGATAGGGTTGCCCGAGGCGATCAAGCTAAACGTAGTTGGCTGGTCTCACATACAGGAACTCAACTATGAATATCTCCCCTTCAAGTGCCAACATTGCCACAACTATGGCCATTTTGCTCGAAATTGTAAGAGAAATCTGAGGAAGAATCGGAAAAATAGAAGGGCGAACAATGGACACAAGCCCAAGAAGTAGGCACATCCAAGCAGGCCAACAAAGCGAAAGGGAAAGGAGGGAATACAGGATTGGAGGACCAACTGTTGGGAAGAGACTACCTGAAGCTCATGCCACAACAAATGCCTTCAATAGATCCTTTTGTTGTTCTAAACCCTCCAAAAGGTCAGACCCCACCTGTTCTTGAAGAGGGCGAGGTGCAGCAACATATTGAGCAGATTGCAGACGCTGAAATAAACTCAGGATCACAGGAAAAAATTGGAACAACCACTTCAGAAATCCCTTGCGTAGATGCAACCCCGCAGGAAACCTATGGGTCTCCAGCAGGCACCATATCCCCACCCTCTTATGCAGAAATGATCAAAAGGAAAAAGTCGATAGACAACTCTGATTCTTTTGAAGAAGACTCTTTTGAGCGATCCACCAAAAAGGTAGGAAGGAAGTCTCGTAAGGACATTAGAGAAGAAGAGGTGGAGAGATTAAAGATGCAAGGCAGTTAGTCTACAATCAAATTTTCATTAGGCAGGAACACGAGGGCTAGATCCCCAAAGGGAGGCCCTACTGCTTCTTACTCTGGTAAATAATGTACATTGTCTCTTGGAATTGTAGGGGTTTGGGGAACCCATTTAAAGCAGCAGCAGTTAAAGATCTATCAAGAATGGAACCCTCAGATATCCTCCTGCTCCAAGCGACAAAGATAGAAGAGGATGCTCTTCTATCCTTAAGTCGAATCAAGTTGAAGAAGAATGCAAGCAAAGTGGTCAGCACTCGAGGTACTTCACAGTGTCTTGCAACCTTATGGTCAAAGGATACATTTTAGCTGAAAAGATCTTTCGCAACCCAACATTGGATATACACAAAACTTCAACATATTTCAAGTAAGATTTCTTTGGCTCTTTTTAATTTTTATATCCCAGTTAATTTCCTGGAAAAGAAGGGCTGTTGGAATTCTCTCTCAGATTTCCTAGAAATCTACACTCCCCCAAACATCATATCGGCAGGGGATCTTAACATCACTTTAGATCCAAAAGAGAAAAAAGGTAGAGTCCGGGGTAAATATCCCTTTCATGATTCGGTGGAGTCTTTGATTCTTGCTTGGGACCTCCTTGACTTCAAACCTAAGAAAGGTCGTTATACCTAGACCAACAATAGAGTGGGTAATGCCAACATTGTTGCTCGTCTAGACCGATTTCTAGTTCAAAATTCATTGATGGAGGGGAAGCATTTAATCTCTTAAAAAAGTCTGCCCAAGATAACATTAGATCATAACCCATCTCTCTGCTGCTAGAAAAAGAGGAAGACTTAGGCCCTATTTCATTTAGATTTAATCCTCTTTGGGTAGCGAGAGAGGGCTTTATGGACATAGTGGCTCAAGCTTGGTCACAAGTAGTTGAAGGATCCCCCAACTTTGTGTGGGAGAAGAAACTTAAGTACACTGAGTATGCCTTAAAAAGTTGGGAAAAAAACCCCTCACCACTCCAACAAGCAATAGACAAAAGACTGTGCAGACTTTAGCTGAGATCCAGTTAGGCATGGAAGAAACTGAAACCACCAAAGCTCAGTTGATCATCGAACAGAATGCCCAATTCAACTCTTTTCTATCCTTTCGCCAGGAAGAGGAGTACTGGCACCTCAAGTCTCGCAGTCTTTGGCTGTAAGCTAGAGATAGAAACACTTCATTCTTTCACAGACAATGCAAAGCTCGTCTCTCTTGGGATCACATCTAGGAAATATCCACCAGGGAGGGGGAAGTCATCAAAGGTCATCCTCTTTTAAAACAGGATGCCACATCTCATTTTCAACAACTATTTCAGGAGGATAGTACTTCTGATGATGTTCTGGCTGCTGATTTTTTATCAAACATCCCTTCACTTGTCACTGCAGATTTAAATGTTGGTTTAT